>PVJA010051421.1:0-12845 GCA_004027025.1 Myocastor coypus | reverse complement strand
TTTATTTATTTTTTGTCTTTTTGAGACAGGGTCTCGCTATGCAGTTGAGGCTGGCCTTGAACTCACTTTTGTAGCCCAGGCTGGTCTCGAACTCTCACCAATCCTCCTGCCTCAGCCTCCCGAGTGCTGGGATTACAGGCATGAGCCACCACACCCGGCTCAAAATTTTATTTTAAAAAGTATTTTTTTGTTGTTTTGTTTTTGTTTTTTGAGACAGGGTCTCACTGTGCAGTTCAGGCTGGCCTTGAGCTCACTTTTGTAGCCCAGGCTGGTCTCGAACTCGAACAAATCCTCCTGCCTCAGCCTCCCGAGTGCTGGGATTACAGGCGTGCACCACCACGCCCAGCCCTAAAAAGTATTTTAAAGGGCCAGCCGAATAGCTCAGGGGATTAAGGCATCTGCAAGCAGGTGTAGGGGCCGGGTTATCCCTGGGCCTGCCATGTAAGCCTTTCCCCTGGGCGCACTGAGATAGCAATCGAGACTGGGAGTGGTGATGTGTGCCTGTAATCCCAGCTCTTGGGAGGCTATAAACAGGTGGATCACTACAAGTCCAATCTAGTGGTGATGTTGTAGGCAACTGAATTAGATAGAAATATTTTAGGCAGTCAGAAAAGGCCAGGCCCTCAAGGAAAACAGGGAAGACAAGGTGACTTTATAACTAGAGACACACTCCTCCACTGTGGACCAGATCTCAAGACAAGAGTAAACAAAACCAACTACATACTTCCTTAAGGGTGGGCATCAGGGATTGATATGCTAAATAAGTATCAATAACCTTGAATGAGCCTGGAAAGAGGCCCCAGCCCAAGCCCAAGAGGGAGAGACCTTGCTCTGTCTTCTTGCCCACCTGCTATGAGACTTGTTTACCCACTGGGTCCCGATGTTAATCAATTTTCCCTGAGCAATGCTGCTTGTAATCTCATTGGTTGACCACAGTTTTGCCCCACCTCATTCCCACCTAAGTGAGTTCCCACATCTTCTCTATAAAAGTCCCTGGAAGAGACAGCTTCAGGGGACACCTACTCAAGATCCCCCTCTTGTTTCTCTCTGACAGGAGCTTTCTTTCCCTCAATAAATATGTTCTGCCCATTACTTCCATTTGTTCCTAAAATTCATTCTTCAGTTTTAGAGAACATGAACTCATCTCAGGTACTTTTCAGGTTGGGGATCAGTTTTTCCTATATCATTTGAAGGTTCCCTATTGGAGGTCATCCAGATCAATTTTTTTCTTTTTTTTTTTGAGACAGGGTCTCACTATGCAGTTGTTGAGGCTGGCCTTGAGCTCACTTTTGTAGCCCAGGCTGGTCTCGAACTTGCACCGATCCTCCTGTCTCAGCCTCCCAAGTGCTGGGATTACAGGCGTGCGCCACCACGCCCGGCAGATCAATTTTTTTCTTCCTGCATCAGTCAGACCCTGAACACCCTGTAGACCCTTCCCTAAAATACGAAAAATAAAAACTATTTTAGAAAAATTATCTTTACAATTTTTTTTTTAAGAATTTTTTATTTATTATTTTTTTTCCTTGTTTCAGAACCTTTGTTTGTTTATTCACTCATTTTTATGGCCGGCTCAGGCCATCCCGAGGGCAGGGATGGCGCAGCATGTGGTGCCAGGAATAGAACCACGGTCCCTGAAGCCACCCAAGCTTTCCCAAGCAGGTGCTTTAGACCACTGACCCATCCCGCTGGGCCCTACAATTTTGTTTTTATTTATTTTTTGTCTTTTTGAGACAGGGTCTCACTATGCAGTTCAGGCTGGCCTTGAGCTCACTTTTGTAGCCCAGGCTGGTCTCAAACTTGCACCGATCCTCCTGCCTCAGTCCCCCAAGTGCTGGGATTACAGGTGTGTGCCACCATGCCCAGCTTATCTTTGCAATTTTGAAGAAGAGGAAATTTCTTTATAATTTTATTCTTTTTTTCTTTTTTAGTATAGGGTCTGCAGGGTCTCACTACATATTGGACTCGAGATCCTCCTGTTTTCAGCCTCCCAAGTGCTGAAATTACAGGCACATGCCACCCCGCCTCGTCTTAATCACTGTCTCAATGTGCCCGGGGGTGGGGCCTGCACGGCAGGCAGGGGATCAAACCCTAGTCCCTGCACTTTAGTCCACTGAGCTATCTGATTGGCCCTTATTCTGTCTATTTGAGACAGGGTCTCTCTATGCAGTTCAGGATGGCCTTAAACTCACTTTTGTCGCCCAAAATGGTCTTAAATTCTCAGTGATCCTCCTGCCCTCAATCTCCCAAGTGCTGGGATTATAGGTATGCGCCACCATGCCTGACCAAAACTTTTCTATTTGTTTTATTTATTTATTTGTTTATTTTAATTTATTTTATTTATTTATTTATTTTTTTGCAGTACTAGAGACTGAACTCAGGACCTTATGTTTGCAAGGCAAGCGCTTAAGCTCACTTTGCAGCCCGGGCTAGTCTCTAACACACAACAATCCCCTTCCTCAGCCTCTTGAGTGCTGCTGGGATTATAGGCATGAGCAACCATGCCTGGCCTTTATTTTCTGTAACAAACTTGTACTGGTCAGGCATGATGGCTCATGCCTGTAGCCATCTATAATACAAGCACTGAGGAGGGTGAGGCAAGAAGATCACCATGAGTTTGAGACAAGTGTGGGCTACAAACTGAGTTCAAGTCTGAACTGCATAGTGAATCCTAAAAAGAGATCTGGGGAGGTAGCTCAGTGGTTTAAGCATGTGCTTGGCAAGCACAAGGAACAGAGTTTGATCCCTGGTGCTGCATGCTATGCCAGTCCCAAAATCTAGAATGTGCTCTGCAGCTCCCAAACCCAGCGTGGTGACACATCTGTAATCCCAGCGCTGGGGAGGCTGAGATAGGAGGAGCACTATGAGTCTAAACTGTATATCAAGACCCTGCATCAGGGGCCAGGGAGATAGCTCCATGGCTCAAGTGCCTTCCTGGAAAGTGCAAAGTCATGAGTTTAAATCCTGTGCCTGAAAGAAAATAAAGAAAAAGAAATAAACCTATCTCAAAAAGACAAAATATGTGGTGGTTCAGGCCCATAATCCCAGCATTTGAGAGGCCGAAACTGGAGGATCACTGAGTTGAATGTCAGCCTAAGCTAGAAAATGAGTTCAAGGTCAGCTTGAATTGCATTGTGAGGCCCTGCCCACAAAAAAGACCAAACAAAATAAAACTTGTACTTTTTTTTTTTTTTCTTTTTGAGACTGGGTCTCATTATGCAGTTCAGGCTGGCTTTGAGCTCACTTTTGTAGCCCAGGCTGGTCCTGAACTCGCACCGATTCTCCTGCCTCGGCCTCCCAAGTGAAAAAACTTGTACTTCTTTAATTCGCTTTTCAATTTTTAAAATTTGTTGACACAAAATCTCACCTTAAAAACAAATCTTGGCCAGGCATGGTGGCATACAACTGTAATCCCAGGATTTGGGAGGCTGAGGTAGGAGGATCTACGTGAGTTCGAGACCAGCCTAGGCTGCAAAAGTGAGCTCAAGGACAGCTTGAACTGCATAGTGAGACCCTGTTTTAATTACTTTCTTTTTTTTTTAACCTTAATTTATTTATGTTATGGCCAGCTCAGCCTGCCCTAGGGGTGGGACTGGCGCAGCATGTGGTGCTGGGGATTGAACTATGGTCACTGTGGTTGCCTAAACAGGTACTTTAGACCACTGAGCTATCTCACTGGGCCAACCCTGTTTTAAAAGGACCAAAAAAAAAAAAAAGTCTCACTGTACAGGGCAGTGTAGAACTCTCCTTTCAGGTTCTCATCTCAGTCCAGGAAGTCAGTATCTGTAATCCCAAAGATGTTATTGGAAGCCCATCAAGTTAATTCCAATCTACTACTCCCAGTGCAACCCACAGGGAAAGTAAAAACACTAAAGCATATTTATAATTATGGGCAAGCCAAGGGGCCCTAAATCGAGCCATGAAGATGGCTTTCCAGAACAAAGAGAGTGACCCAGGGTCTCACCTGGTTTTATTCAGTGGAGGAGTGGCTTGAGGAGCAATGACTGAGAATTGTGGGAGGTAGGTGAGTACTGTGAGCTGAGCTAGGTAGGGGGACTACACTTACCTCTGCCATAAGCAAAGAGGATATGCTGAGAGAGTAATATGAATGATGCTACTGAGATAACATCTAATGTTTTGGGCAGTCCAGTGCTTCAGCTTTGGTGTAGTCCCTCAAGCCCCAGGAAGTCATAGCCTCTGTCTCCAGGCTCATTCCCAGCTGGCAGCGTGGAACATTGGCTCTTCCTCCTGTCCCTACCTGGCTCACATTAAAGAGCAGCAGGTGTAGGTTTCCAGGGAAACACACATGCTACCTTCAAAGACTGTCACCAGCACCACAGCTAGACCAATATACCTTGCTTAAAGCCAATTGAAAGGATAAACAGAACTCCTAGCCAGCTCTGTACATATCAGTAGGAAGAAATAGGGTCAGGCACAGTCAAAATAGAGATAGTAGCTCTTATTTGAAGGAGAGTTGCTCAGGTGGTCCTCCACAGGGCAGGTTGGCTTTGAACTTACACCCAGGGTGGCCTTAGTCTTGTGGTAATCCTCCTGCCTCAATCTCTGGACTGTGGGGGTTTACACACATGTGCCATCACACCTGACCTTATTTTTATTTTATGGTGCTAGATGGAACCCAGGACCTTACACATGTGGGGAAAGTATTCTATCCCTAAACTACATTTCCAGACCTACTTTTTTGGACACAGTGTTTAAGTGTTTCCCAGGTTAGCTGTGAACTCTAGGTTCAAGAGATCTTCCTGCTTCACCCTTCAAGTTATTGGGAATACAGGTGCCCATTAATGGGCTTGTGTTGCTTTTTTAATCAAGAAAAGCAGTAAGGTAAATCCTGACGGGATTTAACTGACCTTATGAGATACAAAAGTTACTTGGTTTGTTTTTTTTTTGTCTCCTTGAGATACGGTTTCATTATGCAGTTCAAGTTGGCCTTGAGCTCACTTTTCATAGCCCAGGCTGGTCTTGAACTCACATTGATCCTCCTACCTCAGCTTCCCAAGTGCTGGGAATACAAGTGTGTGCATGTTTTATTATATAGGTCTTGCTTTAACTTGGCCTTAACCATCCAGCAGAAAAGTTTAACCATGAGGCATAAAAAGTAAAGCCAGATAAGTATGCTGAGCTGTAAAAGGCTCGTCAACAGCTTCCGACAATGCCACTTCTGCTGATAACCCACTACTCCAACTACTATTATGGAATATTGGACTATACATACAACTACTTTATCTTAGCTCAATGAGAAGAAATGTTTGTACTGAAAGTGTTTAGAAAAGGTATCATGTCACACACACAAAAAAAGAAACGGTATCATGTCTGCATCTCATACTCTGAACAACTACTATGAAGACAACAATATGCATTGTATTAATTATTGTGGCTGTCCTGCTAATTTTTTTCTTATCTTTTTGAGATGGGGTCTCGCTATGCAGTTCAGGCTGTCCTTGAGACCACTTTTGTAGTCCAGGCTGGTCTCGAACTCCCACATCCATCCTCCTACCTCAGCTTCCCAAGTGCTGGGATTACAGGCATGTGCCACCACACCTGGCTCTACTAACGTGTTTTGAAACTGTCTCATTGTTTCTTATTAAAAGTAATACAATTAGAAAGGAAAGAAAGAAAAAAGAAAAGGAGCAGGGGAGATCACTCGGTGGTCTAAGTGTCTGCCTGGCAAGCACAAGGACCTGGATCTAACTCCAGGTACCACCTGCTGTGCTGGCCCTGCTCCTGGGCATTTGGTGGGGGTGGGGGGACCCCTGAAACTGGGTGTGGTGGCACAGGCCTGTAATCCCAGCGCTGGGGAGCTTTAAACAGTAGGATTGCTACAAGTCCAAGCTGCATAGTGGGACTCTATAGCAAATACACAAATAATTTTTTTAAATTATTATAATCAAGAAAAATAGGATGGCTATTTATAGCAGCACCACTCACATTAAGTAAATCCTGGAAGGAGCCACTAGGCAGATGGAGAAAGCAAACGTGGATGTGGCACGTGCTGTACACATGCCGGCCACGAAACAAAAGTGTGATTCCTTTGTATGGAAGTGCATGCACTGTGAGCCCACAACACTGAGTGAAGTGAATCCAACAGAGAAGGGGCACTATTTCTTTTATAAAAGAAACCCAAAGTATAAGTAATGTAAACAGCAAAATAAAACCTAGACCACAGGAACCAGAGAAAGAAAAGCTAATGGGGTGTGGGGGTGGGTGGGGATAGAGCTCAGTGGCACAGCCCCTGCCTGGCAAGGGCAAGGCTCTGAGTTCAGGTCCCAGTGATGGCAGGCTGGAAAGGGAAAGTAAACATGGTTAAGACGTTGCAGGTCTGTGCAACTTCTCAAGTACATATAGCTGCAGGTGGTGGGGCACCTGCAATCCCAGCACTCAGGGTCAGGCAGGAGCATCCAGTGAGTTCAAGGCCAGCTTGCACTACATAGTGAGTCCTATCTCAACACAACAACTTCCCCAACAGAACAACAAATAAGCCAGGCAATCAGCCAGGCGTGGTGGGTCACACCTGTTACCCAGCCCTGTAGAGGCTGAAGAGGGAGGATTGTCAGCTCAAAGCCTGTCCCAGCTACAGAGTTAGCTTGAGGCCAGCCTGAACTACATAAAAAGACCTAGATGTAAAATAAACACCATAAGGAGAAACAAACAAAAAACCCCCAACTCTTCTATTAATCTTTGTGTCTTTTAATATTTTTAATAAGAAATAGCAATCTATAACAGTGTGACACTTTCAAAACATGTTAGTCATACGTCTCAATATTTGATACAATACATATTGTCCTATTAGTTATGTAGAGCACGGGGTATAGACGTTATAATTTTTTTTTTTTTCTGTCTTTTTGAGACAGGGTCTCGCTATGCAGTTGAGGCTGGCCTTGAGCTCACTTTTGTAGCCCAGGCTGGTCTCGAACTCGCACCAATCCTCCTGCCTCAGCCTCCCGAGTGCTGGGATTACAGGCGTGAGCCACCACGCCCGGCCAAGACGTTATAATTTTTTAAATCATTATTGGTACAACAAAATTTCTTCTCATTGAACTAAGAGAAAGTAGTTGTATACATAATCCAATGTTGGATAATTGCAGTGGGTTATTGGTAAAACTGGCAATGTTGGAAGCTGTTGATTTTAAAAAATGTTTTGTTTATTTATTTATTTATTTATTTATTTATTTATTTATTTATTTGGTACAGGGTCTCACTATACAGCTCAGACTCATAAGAGTCCCTTTGTCTCAGCCTCCTCAGTGCTGGGATTACAGGCATTCGTCACCACACCAGGTTTTGGAAAGACAGTGCTCCTGGGGCTCTGAGGCCCAGCACAGCATGTGGTACCAGGGATCAAACCCAGGTCCTTGTGCTTGCCAGGCAGGCACTTAGACCATTGAGCTAGCTCCCCAGCCCCATCTTCATATCTTTTAAAAGTCTCTACAGGCAGTCCAGGAGTAGTGGCACACATGTGTAGTCCCAGCACTGGATGCTTAGGCAGGAGGATTTCCGTGAGTTTAAGGCCAGATAGCAACATAGCAAGACAGGCTATAGTGGCTAAGCATGTGTTTAGCATGTAGCCGGCCTTGGGTCAATTCCTAGTGGGAAAACAAACAAAAAACACGCAAAAACATCCCCCCCAAGTGGGTGTGGTGGTGCAAGTGCAAGTGCAAATGCCTAATTCTAGTATTTGGGAAGCTGAGGTAGGAGTTCAAGGTCAACCTGAGCTACACAGTGAGGCTCTGTTTTACAGAAATATCAAAACCAAAATAAAAGCAAGCAAACAAGTGAAAAACAGATGAACACATAAAGGCATTTGGTGCCTAAATGACGACTTGGAAACTACTACCTGAGCCTCTTCCATTGTGGCTGTCTTCTGTACTACAGGGAAGCACAGGGAAGCCCTGTTCTCCCCTCCCACACTACTGACAGCCTAAGGAGAGCTGGACTTCCACACCTGCAAGGAGTTTACATTGCTTGAGGGGTGGCTGAGGAGCAAACCCAGAAGCACTCTTCCCCCAGCTATAGGCTCAGCTCAGGGGCCTATAGCTATCTATATATAGATATATCTAACACTGCTATCTAAATACTCAGCTGCACCCACAGGCCATCCTGTGGCTGGCACTGCAGGAGTACAAAGCAAGAGGGCAAATGGCTGGCCAGACACAATTCAGGCCTGAGAGGTACCCAGGGGATGAAGCAGTGAGCAAGTGTGTGTGTGTGTGTGTATGTGTGAACAGCAAGAGCATGAAAATACCTGAGACCCGGAGCTCTGTGGGTGCTCAAAACACAGGGTTAATACTTCTGGCGCCTGTCTCTTCACCAAAAAGCCTAATAACTGTTTGAGGAGAAGGATGCCTCACGGAGTCTTCACGTGGTGACCATAACAGGTACAGTGTATGTGTGGGGGGGGATGGCGAGATGGTTCAGCAGCCTAAAGCGCCTGCTTAGGAAAGCTTAGGCAACCGCAGGGACCGCAGTTCAATACCTGGCACCACATGCTGCGCCAGCCCCACCTCCAGGGTAGGCTTAGCTTGCCACAAAAAAAAAGGCACAGTGGGGGTTGGCAAGATAGCTCAGTGGACTAAAGTGCCTGCTTAGGCAAACTTAGGCAAAGTGTGGGGCCTGTAGTTTGATTCCCCACACCACAATCCATGCCAGCCCTGCCCCAAGGGCAGGCTGAGCCTGTCACAGAGTCCAGGCATAGTGACACATGCCTGCTATTCCAGAGCTAGAGAGGCTGAAAACAGGAGGATCAGTGAGTCTGAGCTGCATAGTGAGACCCTGCAACAATCAAATACATTTTTAAAAATTTATTTATTAAAAAAAGAAAAAACAAAAGCCGGGCGTGGTGGCTCACGCCTGTAATCCCAGCACTTGGGAGGTTGAGGCAGGAGGACTGGTGTGAGTTCGAGACCAGCCTGGGCTACAAAAGTGAGCTCAAGGTCAGCCTCAACTGCATAGCGAGACCCTGTCTCAAAAGGACCAAAAAAAAAAAAAAAATTTATTTGTTTGTTTATTTATTTATTGTGCAGGACTGGGGTTTGAACTCATGACCTTGCAATTGCCAAGGAGGCACCTGTGCCATGAAGCTATCTCCCCAGCTGCCACAATCAAATACATTTTTTAAAAAAAGGTACAATGGGAGCCAGGCATGGTGGCACATGCCTATAATCCCAGCACTCAGGAAATTGAGGAAGGAGAGTTATTGCCAGTTCAAGACCAGACCAGCCTTGGCTACATGATGAGTTCTAGGCCAGCTTAAATTGCATAGTGAGAGTTTGTCTCAGTCAATCATTCAATGAACCAGCCAATAAATCAATCAAAGCCAGTCATGGTGGCACATGCCTGTAATTCCAGCACTTGGGAGGCTGAGGTAGGAGGATCAGGGTGAGTTCGAGACCAGCCTTGGCTACAAAAGTGAGCTCAAGGCCAGCCTGAACTGCATATTGAGACCCTGTCTCAAAAAGACAAAAATAAATAAAAATTAAATAAAATGTGATCTAGGTCTAGTGGTCCATGATGATAATCCCAGTACTCTGGGAGGCTAAAGCAGGAGGATAATAAGTTCAAGCTTTCAAACCCAGCTTGGGCAATTTTGCAATTTAATGAGACCCTGTCTCAAAAGCTTATCTCAACTGCTAAAAAAAGAAAAGAAAAAGGGCCAACCAAATAGCTCAGCAGATTAAAATGCCTGCAAGCCAGCTGGGCCTGGTGGTGCATGCCTGTAATCCCAACACTCGGGGGAGGCTGAGGCAGGAGGATTGGTGTGAGTTCGAGACCAGCCAGGGGTACAAAGGTGAGCTCAAGGCCAGCCTGAACTGCATAGCAAGATCCTGTCCCAAAAAAAGGCAAAACAAAAAATAATAAATAAATAAATAAATAAATAAATAAATAAATAAATAAATAAATTTAATTAAATAAAAAATAAAATGCCTGCAAGCAGGCTCAAGGGCCAGGGGTTCAATCCCCCACCATGTCCGCCCTACCCTTGGGGCAAGGTGAGATGGCAATTGAGACTAGGTGTTGTGGCCCTAGTGCCTGTAATCACAGCTCTTGGGAGGCTGTAAACAGGCCAATCACTAGGAAATGGATCTAGTAGTGAGACCCTGAACACCCTGTATACCATTCCCTAAAATAAAACATAAAAAAAATTTAAAAAGGAATTTATCTTGGGCTGGTGATATAGCTCAGGGATCTAAAGCACCTGCTTAGGTAAGTTTAGGCAACTGCAGGGACTGTGGTTCAATCCCTGGCACCACATGCTGTGCCAGCCCCACCTCCAGGGCAGGCTGAGCCAGCCCTAATATAAATAAATGATGTTTAAAAAAAAAAAAAGTTGGGCATATGGCTCAATAGGAAAAGTCTGAGGATTTATTTATTTATTTATTTATTTTTTGGTACTAGGAATTGAACTCAGGACCTTGCACTTGCCAGGCAAGTGCTGTTTGCCAACCTATATCCAAGGCCCAGGCTCTGAGTTTAATTTCCAGTATTGTAAACGAACAATGAAATAAAATAAGATAAGGGCTGATGGTGTGGCTCAGTGGTAAAGTGCTTGCTTGGAATGCCTGAGGTCCTGGTTCTATCCCAGCACTGAAAAAATAATGTATTTTTTTTATTTTTTAATAATTTTTTATTATTTATTATTATTTTGTCCTTATTTCAGAACCCTTGTTTGTTTATTCACTCATTTTCATGGCCGGCTCAGCCCGCCCTGAGGGCAGGGCTGGCACAGCATGTGGTGCCGGGAATCGAACGGTGGTACCTGAAGCTGCCCAAGCTTCCCCAAGCAGGCGCTTTATACCACTGAGCCATCCTGCCGGGCCCAAAATAATGTAAAATAGAATGTTAAACAGAAAAACTGGGCCCAGCACTCTGGAGGCTAAGGCAGGAGGAGTGCTGCAAGTTTGACACTATCCTGGGTTGCATAGTGAATTCAAGGCCAGCCTGGATTTCATAAGATCCAGTCCTGAAAGAAAGGAAGAAAGAAACAAAAGATAGGGGACTGACCCCTCCCGAACATTGTGGTAATCCCCTTGGTGGGCTACTATAAACAAGTACAAGAAAAGACTTTCTTTCTCTTTCTTCCTTCCTCTCTGTCTCTGTCTCTCTCTGTCTTTCTGTCTCTCTCTCTCTTTCAAGTAATACTCAATTTATCAGGACCCTGCTCAGGCATTCGCAAAGGTGATTTCCACCTCCACTCCCAGCTCAATGCTGATGGATGTGATCTGCTTCATGATCTCCAAAGGGCAGGTGAAGATTTTTTTTTTTTTTTTTTTGGTCTTTTTTTGAGACAGGGTCTCACTAAGCAGTTGAGGCTGGCCTTGAGCTCACTTTTGTAGCCCAGGCTGGTCTCGAACTCGCACTGATCCTCCTGCCTCAGCCTCCCGAGTGCTGGGATTACAGGTGTGCACCACCATGCCCGGCTTGGGCGGGTGCAGATTGATGAGCCACTCGTGGGTCTTCATCTGGAAGCGACCCCGCGTCTTGGATCCTCCCCACATGGCGTTTTTCTCGCTCTGACTCTCAAGGTCTCGGTGGGCATGCACACAGGCCCCTTCATCTTGAGGTTCTTCTCCTTGGCACTTTGGATCAAGTCGGCACACACCTTCTCCAGCGACTTCACGTTGCGACTGGTGAGGTGATCTGGATCCTGTGGATCACAACCTAGGGCTCCACGGGAGGCTTCCCCATACCCTTAACCTCCACAGCTGCGGGACGGCTTGCTGACTGACTTGTTCCTCGGTGTGAGCGAATAGCAGTGAGTCAGGAGCAGAGGAGGACACCACAAGCTGCATACCCTCAGCCCTGGTCCTGGAAAGAAGACTGTGTTTGTTTATTTATTTATTTATTTATTTATTTATTATTATTATTATTATTATTATTATTTTTTTTTTTTTGTCTTTTTTTGAGACAGAGTCTCGCTATGCAGTTCAGGCCAGCCTTGAGCTCATTTTTTTTTTTTGTAGCCCAGGCTGGTCTCAAACTCACATTGATCCTCCTGCCTTCTGCCTCCCCAGTGCTGGGATTACAGTCATGGGCCACTATGCCCAGACTCTGGCTAGCTCAGCCAACCCTGGGGGTGGGGCTGGCACAACATGTGGTACCAGGGATCTAACTATGGTTCCAGTGCTTGCCTAAGCAAGCCCTTTAGTCTGCTGAGCTATCTCTCCCACCCTTCTTCTCTCTCTCTTTCTCTCTCTCTGTCTTTTTGAGACAAGGTCTCACTATGCTGTTCAGGCAGTTTAGCCTTGAGCTCACTTTCGTAGCTTAGTCTGGTCTTGAACTTGCACTGATCTTCCTGCCTCAGCCTCCCAAGTGCTGGGATTACAGGCATGCGCCACCATGTTTTTTCTGAGACAGGGTTTGCTGAGTCACTGAATTGCCCAATCTGGCTTTGGTCTCCCTACCTTCCTGACTCAGCATTCTAAGCTCTGGGGTTCCAGCTGCACACCATCTAGGCCTGCACTGTCTTTCTCTTCCCTTCCCCTCCCCTCCTCTAACCTCCTGCCTTTCTAGTTCCTTTTAGTCTTCATTTCCAGGGCACGCAAAGGAGAAGTTCTAACTTTCCACTCTGTCACCAAAGGCTGCATTCATTGTGACTCACACTATATCTTGCAAACATTTCCATACTGTAGTCCCACATAAACCCTGTAGAGAGACTGAAAGAAGCTAGAAAAACCAGGTGTGGCAGTGCATGCCTGTAATCCCAGAATTTAGGAGGCTAAGGCAGGAGGAGCTTTAGAAGTTTGAGATCAGACTGTGCTACAAAGTGAGCTCAAGACCAGCCTGAACTACACAGTGAGGCCTGTCTCAAAAAAAAAAAAAAAAAAAAAAAAAAA
>PVJA010051420.1:0-12899 GCA_004027025.1 Myocastor coypus | reverse complement strand
TTTTTTTTTTTTTTTTTTTTTTTTTTTTTTTTGACAAATGAGTAGATGTACGGTTGGCACTTTTACATAAGTAGGTTTAAGGTTGCAGTTTGGACACTCAGTCTCTAAAAGGTTTGCCATCAATGATAGCATAGTGTGTACCTCTTGTGTTCTTTTAATGCTTATATATTTCCTATTCAGGATGAAATCTATAATTCACACTATAGCTCCCTGAAAAGCAGTACATACGTGACCTCATCAAATTAATATTTGCGTATTTGTATACATTGTTTAAAATAGCTGAATAAGAAAGTCTGTCAGAGCCCCACATTCTTCCTGCCAAAGGAATGCCCCCAACTCATGCTTTATATGTTATACCTTCATTATGTTTTTACTCACTGATGAATAGTTACCTTTTAAAAGCCTTTGGTTTAAACACAGGTAAACAAGCCAGGCATGGTGGCACATGCCTGTAATCCCAGCGCTTGGGAGGCTGAGGCAGGAGGATCGATGTGAGTTTGAGACCAGTCTGGGCTACAAAAGTGAGCTCAAGGCCAGCCTGAACTGCATAATGAGACCCTATCTCAAAAAGGCATAAATAAATAAATAAATAAATAAATAAATAAATACAGATAAACAATGTTATGTATTTCATTTATGGTTAAATAATTTGTTGGATGATTACAATATGCAGCTACTATACGGTACTTATATGGGATCTGTGTGTCTTTGAAACTAACCAGACTAAAAAAGACTGGTTTAACTGTAGTCATTAAGTGACAATTTGTCTAATTTCAAGTTAAATACAGTGAATTTACCCACTGAAATTATTTGAAGGAATTGTCGCAAAAATCTTTAGATACTAAATCATCTGCTTTTTAAATAAAACATCTTTTTGAAAGTTTGGCCTAAGAAAGCAAACTGCCCTATCAGTATACAGTTGCTTTTATGAATTTGTATCTTCCAAATTTTAAATAAATGAGAAATCTTGTGTCTCTCATCAAATTGTTTACTTTTTAAGATGGCGATTTTCTTTTTTTTTATTTTAACAAGAGAAAAACACAAAGGCAAAAACATAACGAAAACCAATTAAAAAATACAGAACTAGGGGCTGGGGAGATAGCTCCGAGGCACAAGTGCCTGCTGGGCAAGTGCAAGGTCGTGAGTTCGAACCCTGGTCCCACCAAAAAAAAAAAAAAAAAAAAAAAAATACAGAACTCCCAAACAAGAAAAATGGTTTGCAAAGTGTGATCCATAGACCCACACAGGTTCAGGACTTTGAGTGAATATTCAGGATAAAACTCTCATAATGTGAAGGCAGCATTTGCCTTTTTCCCTAGGCTCACATTTATACTAATGGAAGGAAAGTAGCATGGCTACTAGTTCCTTAGCATAAATGACAGCAATGATGCCAAGCTGTCATTGTGGTTTTCATCACTGTTCACTTGCTAAAGCCACTTTTAACCAAGAGTGTCTATGATGTGCCAGGCTGAGGCACAAGGATCATCACAAGTTGAAGTCCAACCTGGGCCACATAGCAAGACCTGTCCCAAAACAAAAAGAAATGAAAATAGGCCAGGGAGATAACTCAGTAGAATAAGCACCTGTCTAGCAAGCTCAAGGTCCTGAGTTCAATCTCAAGTACCGCAAAAGGAAAAAAGAAAGAGTAGTGGGACCTTGTCTAAAAGAAAGGTCTAACTTTTAAAACATGGTTGCATTTCTCAGACAAAATTCTCTGATAAAAGAGAAAATTCTTGCTTTTGTTGAATCTTAATCCTTCAACACGTATCTTTTTTTTTTTTTTTTTTTTTTTCATATATCTTGTTAAAGGATTAAAAATAGACTTGTTAGGGAGCTGGGGAGATAGCTCCGAGGAACAAGTGCCTGCTGGGCAAGTGCAAGGTTGTGAGTTTGAACCCCAGTCCCACAAACAAACAAACAAACAAACAAAATAGACTTGTTTACAGGATCCAACGGACCAATTACAGGGTTGAGTACATATTTCTGTAATATAAAATGACAAGGGAATATGACCAAACCTCCATATGGCTAGCTCAAGGAAAAACTCTTTCATAATTGTCTCAATTGCAGACTGAATTAGACACCATTTCTACTTGAAGGGTCAACTGACAAATTTGAGCTGTCAGGGAATTATATTATGAAGTGAAGAGGTACAAGATCCACTGAGTCCTGGCTGAAGTGGTCCTTCTGCTTCAGCTTCCTAAGTTGCTGCATTCCAGCTGCACATCACCTCTCCTGCCTAGATTTTTGAAAATTAAAACCTTTGCTAAATAAGGGGGCATATACCTGCAATGTTGCTTACTTGGGAGGCTAAAACAGGAGCAGGAACTGAACGTCAGCATGAATAACTTAGGCTATCTCAACATAATAAGGGCTGGGTATGCAAGTTGGTGGTGAAACTCCAGAAAAACAAACAAATATATATATATATATATATATATATATATATATATATATATATAATATTTTCTTTGCAAGCTTACAAACTACAAAAATTCTCACTTCTACTAATATGTAAAATGAATATTTTAAAGTTGCCTTTGTAGTATTTTTTAAATGAGCATTTATTACCTTTTCTGTCTAATTTCAGGTTTTTTTATTCATTATTCTTCCCTGGGCTCATTGTGTGTGGAATTTTATGTGTATATTTGGTCATTGCTCTTTGGGGAATCAGACGGCTGCTACAGAGAAAGAAAAGGTTAATGTCAACCAGCAAAAATGGGAAGGTTCAAATGGTGATTGCATTCTTTCATCCATACTGCAATGCCGGTGGAGGAGGAGAAAGAGTTTTATGGTGTGCCTTGAGGGCCCTGCAGAAAAAGTATGTATGGTCTTTGTTAATTTGTTATAGTGTTGCCATTAACAGAAAAAAATCATTACCCAGAAATTTATCTTTCTCTTTTACCTTATTAATAGCCAGAATTTTTTTTTTTTTTTAATGTTCTTTAAGAAAATACTCCTCATATGGGGCCCGGAGGGATGGCTCAGTGGTCTAGAGAGCCTGCTTGTGAAAACTTGGTGGGCTGCGGGGATCATGGTTCCGTCCCCAGCACCACATGCTGCACCAACCCTAAGGGAAGGCTGAGCCGGCCATAAAGATAGATAAACAAAAGTTCTGAAACAAGAAGGAAAATAAAATAAAATAAAATTCTTAAAAAAAATACTCCTCATATGCCCACCTGCCTCATAGGATCTTACTCAATTTTAGGCCTGACATGGTATCCCAGGTCTGCCAGAAGCTAAGTGAGATGATCTTTTGAGCCTAGCAATTCAAGACTAGCTTGGACAGTGTAGTGAGACCTTTTCTCAAAGAAAGGTCTAGCTTCTAAAACATGGTTTCATTTCTCAGATAAAACTCAGAGCACTGCTTTAGAATTATTACCCTATGTAGAAGACCATTTTAGTGAATTCTAATTCTTGTTTATGAGTACTTTATTCATATCTTATAACCACTTTATACTAAGAATGTTAAAATAACATTTTTTTTTAATAGTGCTGGAGATTGAACTCAGGGCCTCATGTTTGTTAGGCAAGTACTCTACCACTGACTTACATACTTTGCCCTTCAAAATAAAATGTTTGAAGTCCAGGCGTGGTGGCACACGCCTGTAATCCCAGCACTCGGGAGGCTGAGGCAGGAGGATCGGTGCGAGTTCGAGACCAGCTTGGGCTACAAAAGTGAGCGTAAGGCCAGCCTGAACTGCATAGCGAGACCCTGTCCCAAAAAGACAAATAAATAAATAAATAAAAATAAATAAATAAATAAAATGTTTGAATATTTCTTAGAAATAAAAACTTCTCATTGAGGGGCTGGGGAGATAGCTCTGAGGCACAAGTGCCTGCTGGGCAAGTGCAAGGTCGTGAGTTCGAACCCTGGTCCCCCCCCCAAAAAAAAAAAAAAAAAACTTCTCATTGATAAATTAACATTGTTGGTGTCTTTTCCATCTTAAATCCATAATGAAAGAAATAGCAAATACAGAAGATATAAAATAGTCTGATTCAACTGCTGTAGCAAAATGCTTTAGACTGGGTAATTTTTTTTTTTCTTGTTTCAGAACTTTTGTTTGTTTATTTATTTTTTATTTATTTTTATGGCCGGCTCAGCCTGCCCTGAGGACAGGGCTGGTGCAGCATGTGGTGCCGGGGATCAAACCCCGGTCCCTGCAGCCGCCTAAGCTTTCCTAAGCAGGCACTTTAGACCACTGAGCCATCCTGCTGGGCCCCAGAGAATTATTTTATTTTATTTTTATTTATTTTTTTCTTGTTTCAGAACTTTTGTTTATTTGTTTATTTATTTTTATTGCCAGCTCAGCCTGCCCTGAGGGCAGGGCTGGCACAGCATGTGGTGCCGGGGAATTAAACCGTGGTCCCTGCAGCCGCCCAAGCTTTCCTAAGCAGGTGCTTTAGACCACTGAGCCATCCTGCTGGGCCCTAGACTGGGTAATTTATAAATAGCAGAATATTATTCTCACAGTTCTGGAGGCTGGAAAGTCTCAGCAGGATCAGAGCAACATCAGATTTGATGTCTGGTAAAGATTCACTCTGCTTCATAGGTTGCTTCTTGCTGTATCCTCATGAGATGGAAGCAGCACAAGCTTCTTTTTTTTATAATGGCTCTAGGATCCTGAGGGTGTAGCTCAGCAGTAAAGCACACTATGCAAGCTTAATGAATAAATGTATTAACGTTACTTTGCCCCTCATAATGACCCCCATGTTGGGAATGGGGTTTCAACACAAATTTTGATCGCAAACAACATTTAGGCTGTGGTTTTATTTGCAGGACTTTTTTGTCCTTGGACAGTAGAAAACTCATGAAACAGAAGGTCAGTAATTCAAGTGTAGTGAAGAAAAGCAGTTAAAAAATTTTTTCCTGTCTGCGCATGGTAACATGTACCTGTAATACCAGCATTTAGGAGACTGAGGCAGGAGGGTTGCAGTGAGTTCAAGGCTAGCCTGGACTTCACAGACTGTCTCAAGAACCAAAAGTAAATTATTTTCTAGTGTAAAAATAAGCAGCTTTATGATTGTAAAGAAAACTGTAACTTTTTGCTTGATTGTGACCTAATGACATTTATGATTGTATTCTATTATAGGTATCCTGAAGCAGTGTATGTTGTTTACACTGGTGATATTAATGTCAGTGGTCAACAGATACTAGAAGGTGCTTTCAGAAGATTTAACATCAGATTAATCCACCCAGTACAGTTTGTTTTCTTAAGGAAACGCTACCTTGTGGAGGATTCACACTACCCTCGCTTCACACTGCTGGGCCAAAGCCTAGGATCCATTTTCCTTGGCTGGGAAGCACTGATGCAGTGTGTTCCTGATGTTTACATTGATTCAATGGGATATGCTTTCACACTCCCTCTGTTTAAGTACCTAGGGGGTTGCCAAGTCGGAAGCTATGTTCATTATCCCACTATCAGCACTGACATGCTCTCTATAGTGAAGAACCGAAATGCTAGATTTAATAATGCGGGCTTCATTACCAGGAATCCTTTTCTCAGCAAAGTAAAGCTCATCTACTACTATTTATTTGCTTCCATTTATGGACTTGTTGGTTCATGCAGTGATGTTGTCATGGTCAATTCTTCATGGACCTTAAACCATATTCTCTCACTGTGGAAGGTTGGGAATTGCACAAGCATTGTGTATCCACCTTGTGATGTACAGACATTTCTGGACATACCTTTACATGAAAAAAAGACAATCCCAGGACATTTATTGGTTTCCATTGGCCAATTCAGGCCTGAAAAGAATCACCCTTTGCAGATCAGAGCTTTTGCTAAATTGCTAAGTAAGAAGGTGGCTGAGACACCCTCACTAAAACTTGTCCTCATTGGAGGCTGTCGTAACAAAGATGATGAACTTAGAGTAAAGGAACTGAGAAAACTGTGTGAGGACTTAAAAGTTCAAGAAAATGTGGAATTTAAAGTAAACATTCCATTTGACGAGTTAAAGAAGGACTTGTCTGAAGCAACAATTGGCCTGCATACCATGTGGAATGAGCACTTTGGAATTGGTGAGTTTTTCTTTTGCTTTTTGTTTTTTGCCTTCTAAAATCTTTTTTTGATACAGGGTCTTGCTGTCCAGTTTGGAATCAGTGATCCTCCTGTCTCAGCCTCCCCACTGCTGGGCTTATGGGCTATGTCACCATGCAGAACCAGGGAACAAACTGGGGTCCTTGCACTTGCCAGGAAGGTGCTTATGTCACTGAGCTATCTTCCCAGTGTCAGTGAATTTTTCTTTTAAACAATTTGTGTGGTACTACAAGATGTATTCCTTTTTTGTAAAATGATAATAATCTAGAAATCTGCTTCAAGTCTTAATTTTCTTTCCCTAGTCTACCAAATATCCCTTGCTCATTTGAGACCCTGTAAGACAGTAGCTAAATATAACAACTAAAACAACTAAGGATATATCTCATTGTAGAGTGCTTTCCTAACATCTATGAAGTCTTGTGTTCAATCTCTAGCTCCCCACAAAAAAAAAAAAAATCCTGACCACTTACTGTTGTGTTGGGGTTTTTTTTTTAACAATCATTGTCAAGTTTAATATTCTAAAGGTATTCTTTATTACTTTTTTAAATTTTTTTTTTTCTTGTTTCAGAACATTTGTTTGTTTATTCACTCATTTTTTTTTTTTTTTTTTTTTTTTTTTTTTTTTTTTTTTTTTTTTTTTTTTTTTTTTTTTTTTTTTTTTTTTTTTTTTTTTTTATGGCCAGCTCAGCCTGCCCCGGGGCAGGGCTGGCACAGCATGTGGTGCCGGGGATGAACCTCAGTCCCTGAAGCTGCCCAAGCTTCCCCAAGCAGGCGCTTTAGACCACTGAGCCATCCCGCCGGGCCCCTTCTTTATTACTTTTTATAGATACAGAAACTCAGGCACAGAGAAGCTGAACAACTACTCAAATTTAGTCACACAGAAAGTGGTAGAGCCCACATTCTCTAACCCCATCACCATGCCCATAACTGCTGTTTTTGCTCCTGGGCCCTGCCTGCATCATAGTGAACATCCACTCAGAATCTCTTCATGGGGCTGGGTCGAGATGTTCAGGTTATTCTCTTGTGCATTGAAAGCTGAGGGCCCCTGTCTCCAGATGGGCTTCTCACAAGTGATTTTTTTAGTCTTTTATTGGTTCTACATTTCAGTATTGACCTTCTCTCATTATATATGCTCAATTTAAATCTTGCCTTTTAATGTTTCTTCTGTTCATTCTGACACAAATTGCTCTCTCCAGCCCAACTTCATACTTAACACACAGTGCAGTATAAAAATGAGTACTCAGGGCTGGGGATGTAGCTCAGTGTCATAAGCATTTGCCTGGCAAGCACCAGGCGTTGTTTGATTTCTGGTACAAAAAAATAAATAAAATAAAAGTCAAGTACTGCTTTCTGTCTAATTTGGTTTAGTAGTATTTATCAAGTGCCTTTTTTATGCCTCCCCTGCTAGTTTTTAGGGGAAAACATGGTAATACTAAGATTCAGGAGGAACTTGTTGGCCTAAGTTCCTGCCTGGGGTCTGAACTGTCCTTCCTTCCACTAGCACAGTGGTTCTCAACCTTTCTAATGCTGTGACCCCGCAATACAGTTCCTCATGTTGCGGTGACCCCAAACCAAAAAATAATTTTGGTGGCTACTTCAAAAGTGTAATTCCAAATAAATAACATTTTCCAATGGCTTTAGGAGACCCCTGTGTTTTGGTCATTCGACCCATGCCCGGGTCGCAACCCACAGGTTGAGAACCGCTGCTCTAACACTTCCACCATGTGCCAGACCCTCACATGGGTGCTGGGATTATGATGGAGATGTTTTTCACTTCAGAAGCTTCTAAGCCTTGGGTGGCAGCAGCATACTGTATAAACATTTGCTGTGCCCTATACCAGGTACTTGGTGGAGAAACTAGAGTGACAGGAAACAGCTGAGGCACACTAACACACTTGTGGGAGCAGGGATTACTACCCACTGATGTGTTGCTGGGCCTGAACAATAATTAGAAGTTGGCCAGCCACAAAGGGAGAATACCCAGCAGAATGAAAAGCACTCTGACTAGAGTGACAGCATGGGCATCAGCAGGCAACTTCAAAGTACTAGTTCAAATGCCTGGAGCCCAAAGGTTGAAGAGTCAGACAATGGAGGGGAGATCTACACCAAGTCAAGCGATGAGAAAAGATGGAAGAAGTTTTTGTTTTTAAACACTTTCTGCCTATAAAGTCTACTCTAGCTGCTGTGTGACGAATACAGTGGAAAAGAGCAGAGAGCAGACCAGAAGCCGAATTGAGCTGTGGTATCGAGTCAGTGGGATGCTGATGGCCTGAACTTGGTAAGGGTGTTCAAGACAGGTTCTGAGGTAATGCAGAACCTACGTCAGAAGGTTCTACCCTCAGCCATATGATGGCTGCATGTATCAAATAAGGAAAGTGGAGTCAGAATGACTACCTGGGGCTTTTGGTTTGAACAACCAGGGAAAGAATGGTTTATACCAAAAGAGGGAATGTAAAAGCAGGGGCAGTCAGTGGAGAAGTCTCAGTGAGAAGGGGGTTTGAGTTCACAGTGGGGCACGTAAAAACTTATGCCTAGTAAGTAGGTCATTGTCAGGGCTGGAGGTATAGCTCAGTGGACTAAGCACTTGTTTAGGTAAGTGCAGGGGTCAGGGTTCAATCCCTGGCATCACATGCCGCACCAGCCCTGCCCCAGGGCGTGCTGAGCTGGCAACTGTAATCCCAGACCTAGGGAGGCAGAAATTAGGAAGATCATTACAAGTCTGAGCTGGGTAGTGAGACCCTGCACACACACACATGCACACACACACACACACACACACACACACACATAGGTCATTGTCACTGTGCATCCACCAATGATGAGAAAGACCTGATCTGGAAATAGGAAGTGAAAAGTTGAACTTGCCCAAGTAGTAAAGCCCTACAGATGTAGATAAAAGAGGAGAATGGAGGGCCCGGCAGGATGGCTCAGTGGTCTAAAGCCCCTGCTTGGGAAAGTTTGGGTGGCTTCAGGGACCGCAGTTTGATCCCGGCACCACATGCTGGGCCAGCCCTGCCCTCAGGGCGGGCTGAGCCGGCCATAAAAATGAGTGAATAAACAAAGGTTCTGAAACAAGAAAAAATAAATAAAATAAAATAAAAAATTTAAAAAAAGAATGGAATGCTAAGGCAAATGTGCAGATTGCAGTACTTTGGATACCACAACAGAAGACAGTATTTTAGGAAATGGAGAAAAGCAATTCCCAACTGCCCAGATTCTAGGGAACATCGGGAGATCATTGGTGACCTGGACCTGGCACAGGCAACTTTTAAAGGAGAAGGGACAGCAAAATTCAAATTGTGGTAAATTGGGTAGTGAGGTTAAAAGAACAAATGGCATGAGTGTCAGCCACACTGTGAGGAAGTATATCTGTGAAGGGGAAGTGAAAGAAGAGAAGATGGCTGGGTGGATATGTAACTCTAGGAGGGTGTGTCTATGTGTGCCCTTCCTATGACCCCTTACCTATCCTTGAATACTGATAAAGGAGAGGTAGCAGATCCGGGAGGGAAGAGAAATAACTGATTCAATGGAGGCCTCTGAGAGGGTAACAAGGGGTGCTTGCCAGCCTTATGCAGAATGTAAGGCACTGAATGCTTCCCTGTTGGAATTTTACCACTGTTGAAAGAAAGGGAATATGGGCTGGAGAGATAGCTCGGGTGTCTAAGCACTTGCCCAGCAAGCTCAAGGACCCAAGTTCTATCTGTGCTGGCCCCCAAAACCAGGCAGGGTGACACATGCCTGTAATCCCAAAGCTGGGGAGGCTGAGACAGGAGGATCACTACAAGTTTGAGCTGCATAGCAAGACCCTGTATCAAATTAAAAAAAAAAAAATTAATGAAAAGAATACTTCCAACTTCTGTCCAATTGAAGTTGGAAAGAGGGTTTAATTCGCCCAGAAACACAGGTATGAAAGGCCAGTGAGGGTATTGATACCCTGTCCTTCAGGTGCTGCCACTCATCCCTGCTGTTGGGCATAGCAGAAAGGGATGTGGAAACAGAAGCACCAGCAATGTCTTCACTAAGCTGATGCACATTTTCCCTTGCTTCTGCAAATGTACCTAATTTGAACTCTTAAAACTTTGTGACTTCCATCTCTTTGTCTGTGTAAGAATGAAGCAGCCCTATTTGGAAGCTTTGGAAGCTGAAAACTTAAAATCATTCTATTGGGCCTGGTGGGATGGCTCAGTGGTGTAAAGCGCCTGCTTGGGAAAGCTTGGGCGGCTTCAGGGACCGTGGTTCGATCTCCAGCACCACATGCTGCACCAGCCCTGCCCTCAGGGCAGGCTAAGCCAGCCATGAAAATGAGTGAATAAACAAACAAAGGTTCTGAAACAAGAAATAAATAAATAAATAAATTATTTTGAAAAATAAAATCATTCTATTTGCATCATAGAATTGAACAAATGAATTTAGAGGTGTATGCATCTTTAAATTTCTCATGAATCACAAAAAATTTTGAAGATTTCTGCTCATCCCCATTCTTATAAACACATTCAAAACCATAAAGAACTGCACGCATTTTTTTCTGGCTTTCTCAGGAGTGGTGGAGTGTATGGCAGCTGGCACAGTCATTCTTGCACACAATTCAGGGGGACCAAAGCTTGACATCGTCGTTCCTCATGAAGGAGAGAAAACTGGATTTCTGGCTGAGAATGAAGAAGACTATGCTGAGACCATGGCCCATATTCTTTCCCTGTCAGCAGAGAAGAGACTGCAAATCAGAAAAAATGCTCGTGCCTCTGTAGGCAGATTCTCTGATCAGGAGTTTGAAGCATCATTCCTGTCATCTGTGGAGAAGTTACTTGAGTAATGTTGTCTTTGTAACTGATTTTATATAATGTCTGGAGCTAAGCATGTCACTCAGTGGTAGAACAGTGGTTGCCATCTTCAGGCCCAGTGTTCAGTCCATAGCACCGAAAAATAAAATGACTAATCACCTTCATAAGTAAATATTTTTCTAAGTTCATTCCCTATTATAATAACATCAGGTTTGTCTAAAGCGTCTGCTTAGGCAACCGCAGGGACCACAATTCAGTCCCCAGCACTACATACTGTGCCAGCCCCATCCCCAGGGCAGGCTGAGCTGGCCATAATATTAAAAAAAAAAAAAAAGAAAAAGAACTTCAGGAAAATAATATGAGGGTCTGGAGTGATAGCTCCATGGCACAAGTGTCTGCCTGGCAAGTGCAAGGTCGTGAGTTTGAACCCCAGTCCTGCAAAAACAAGCAAACAGACAAAAAATAATGTCAGTTTGAGCAGTGTTCTTAGCCGATCTATATAAACAAGGTATTCACTACAGTGGAAAAAGTAAAAATTACATAAATGTAAAAGGTTATCTTATATAGCTTATATAAAAATTTTAGATTAGTATTTGGTCTCAAACACCAAAAAATATAGAATGAAAACAAAAAATTATAGTATTTTTGGTTTGTTTGTTTATTTGTTTGTTTCAGGTAGTGTGTCACTGTGTAGTCTAGGTTAGCCTTGAACTCGTGGCAGTCCTCCTGTCTCAGCCTGGCAGGTACTGGGACTACAGGCCCATGCCACTATCCTGGCCTGTGATCTTTATTTTATTTTATTTTATTTTATTTTGAGGCAGGGTCTCACTATGTAGTGCAGTCTGGCCTTGAACTTGCTCATAGTAGCCCAAGCTGTTGACCTATAATCTTGAATTTTAGGATACTTCACATTTTTAAGGATACTTTCAAATCACTTTAGGAAACCAGAGAAAGAAAAGTTCAGGTTTTTTATGTTTTTGGAGGTTTGGTTAGGTTTTATAGTACAAGGAGTTAAATGCAGGGCTTCATTCATATTAAGCAAATACTGCTAAGCTAAAATTTTTAGAAAATAAAGAAATGCTAAAAGAAAAATGGATGTGAGGGGATGGCAAGATAGCTCAGCAGTCTAAAGCTCCTGCTTAGGCAAACTTAGGCAACCACGGGAACCATGGTTCCATCGCTGGCACCACATGCTGCACCAGCCCCACCCCCAGGACAGGCTGAGTCATAAATAAGAAAGAAAAATGGATGTCAGATAATTAACTGACCAGCACCACAAGCTGCACCAGCCCTACCCCCAGGACAGGCTGAGTCATAAATAAATAAATAAATAAATAAATAAATAAATAAATACTATACCCCTGAGCTGCATCCCCAACCACCAACATTTTGGTACATTTAAATTCTAAACAACTTTAGTCAGTCTTTCAGTTGTACCCCATGGTTTCCTTTAAAAGGAAAAAAAAAAAACAAAACTAAACAGGCTTATGTAATCATGTTTCCAGACAGTATGGTCAAGAGCTGGGACTGGCTGGTTGCTTCTTGGGTGAACATACGCATGTTAAGGCCAAGGAATGTCTAGCAGTCTTTTCTATAAGTAGGATTTTGTGCAAATAGTTTTCTGTTTAGTGCTATTGCAGCACATGTTTGTGTTTCGAGAGAAGGCCTCACTCCAGCACATTTGGGTAGGTCTTAACCATGATGAGCTCCATTTCTCAGAGGCTGGAGATCAACCTTCATTCATTCAAGACAACAGCAAAGTAAGTTGGTTTTTTGACAGCAGTGGCAGCACCATTTGTGCAAACCAGTCCATACAGTGCCTCTCACTGGCATCATGCACTATTAAGATGGCATGGTGGCATTTTGAAAAGAGCAGTAGGCTAGTGGTTAGTGTAACCTGGCTAGGCCTCTGCTCCATTATTTATAGACAGTGACCTTTTGACATTAAAGCTACTTCTTAATCTTTCAGGGGCCTAAACTTTCATTGGTAATCTGGAATACCCATCCTCACTGCTTTTTAGAGTTATGATACTGAATTGAAAAATGTGCCGGGCATGGTGGCGTACACCTGTAATCTCAG
>PVJA010051419.1:0-12780 GCA_004027025.1 Myocastor coypus | reverse complement strand
TTTTTTTTTTTTTTTTTTTTTTTTTTGGCAGGACCAGGGTTCAAACTCACAACCTTGCACTTGCCAGGCAGGCACTTGTGCCACGGAGCTATCTCCCTGGCCCTGTAATCTCTTCTTGTTACTTATAGATTTAACTCTTCATTTGTAGCGGTTTCTTTAGGGCTGGATAAATAATAGTTTAGCTTATCGCGAATTGACTGCATGTAATAACCATTTTACAGAGAGCATAAGAATTGGGTCAAATGGTGACTTTATTTTCAACTTTTTTATACAGGAATTGCCAAACTTTTCCTAAAAGTCTATATTTTACATACATATGAGGGTCCTGATGGCTTCCTGTCCTCACCAACCGCGCTGTTAGCTTTTTTTTTTTTTTTGTAATCATCCATATAGGTGTGGTCTATCAATGTGGTTTTATCTTTCACCCCTCCAGTGGTTTCCACCGTTGACCACCCACTCCTGTGCTTATTGGGCATTTGTATGTTTTCTTTGAGGCAATGTCTGTTCAGAACTTTTACTTGTTTTAAATTTGTTTTGTTGTTGAGCTGTAAGGGTGCTTTATGTAGTATGGATATGAATTCCTTGTCTGATATGGATGATCCTCAGTTTATGACAGCTTGACTTAAGATTTTTTAATTTTCTAGTGATGTAAAAGAAATGCACATTTGGCAGGATGAATACACTGAATCTCGACCTTTTTCTGGGCTAGCGGTATGGGACACAGTGCTCTCTTGCAAGACTGAGTAGTGGTGGGGAACTACATACCCAGCCAGCCACACCACCAGTGAGGTGTAGTGGTCTTCTCAGCACCATGCTGCCCCGCTGTGGCACACAGGAGCTTAGGCAGATTAAATGTTTTTTTTTTTTTTTTCACCAGGGATCAAACTCAGGACCTTCCTCTGGCCGAACAGGCACTGTAAGCCACTGAGTTACCTCTCCAGCCTCTAAATGCATTTTGTAGCTTTTAATATTTTCAACTCACAGCGGGGTTATTGGACTGGAACCTTGTCATAAACCAAGGGCTATCCATATGTAGTTCATATATATATATATATATATATATATATATATATATATACCTCAATGATAAGACATATTCCAAGAATGACATTACTAGGTGGTTTTGTCCTTGTGTGAATGTCACAAAGCTCCTTAAAGATTGAGGGGCTACAGCAGCACGGGGCTGTGTGATACAATGTGTCAGTTGTGGGCGTGGTCTGTCTCTGACTTCAGCACAACTCTGCTCAGATGGCCCGGGCTTTGGATATTGTGTAAGCTCTCAGACCCATGCTAACGCCAGCTGAAAACCATGAGGATGACCCCAGGCAGCCTGAGGACTGTCACCTGACACGGACTTCATCCCAGGTCAGAGGCAAGACTTCTAGGAAAGCCCAAAGTCCTGGCTATACACATAGGGAAACTGAGGCCCGGGGGGGGGGTTAGGGATGAAGTCAGAGACTGGCTGAGAGCTTCCAATTCAAACCTTAGCTCTCCTGATGCCAGCGCTGGTCACTGTGTCAGATGGGAGGGTGGGCGAGGAAAAGACTGACTTTTGCAAACAATAGGGCTTTAAACTCCTCAATAGGCATGATGAATACAGTACCCAATGAAGGAGTACCCAACCAAGGAGTCGGCAAAAGAGACAGATCTGTACACACACACGCACACACATGCACACACATACACACCTGCACACTCGCAAGTTCTGTAAGCAGGAAGACTACAAGAATGCAGCCCAGCTCTGGAGGGTGCTGGTGAGGGAGAAGCTGGCTGCCCGCCGATGTTTTGTTTCTTTCTGTGTTGTTTCCATTTTGTGTTGTGCATGCTTTATTATTTATTTATTTACTTACTTATTTATTTACTAATTGTCTTTTTGAGATAAAGTCTTGCTATGCAATTCAGGCTGGCCTTGAGCTCATTTTTGTAGCCCTGGCTGGTCTCGAACTCACACTAATCCTGCCTCAATCTCCCAAGCAATGGGATTACAGGTGTGTGCCACCATGCCCGACGTGCATACATTATTTACAGTGGAGGTGCAAATGCCAGAGACGTCCACTTTAGAGTTCTACTCAAGCACAGTGAAGTCTCGGGAGGTCAGGGCTCACCTAGGATGAAAGGAAAAAAAAAAAAAAAGAATCCCCTTTTTATTACCGTGTTCTGTACCCACTTACCAGTCAGCCGGAAATTGCAGTTGTCCAACTCAGCCACCAGAGGGCAGAAGGCAACCAGATGATGGGCTCAAGAGGAAAAAAAAAAAAAAAAAGCTGGGGAATTCTGAGCGGGCCAAGTTTGTCAGCCGAGAGCGCCAGGGTTAGACGGAAGTCTCCAGTTTGGTGCCTAACCAGGGTTAGATTCCCAGGAAGAAGGGAGGAGGTCATTTTGTGCTGGCCAAGGGTCCTTTGCCCCAGCACAACAGGGAAGCTGAGGCAGAAGCCTGGGCAGAATTAAGCTAACGGAGTTGCCGCGTGGGAGAAGTGGGACATGGCCTGGGGCCAAGGACAGCCAGCAGGTCCAGGCCTTTGCTGAGGCCAGGTGTGGGCTCCAGCGGCCAGTCCGACGGGTTCCAGCGTTTGTGGCTGGACAGAGGCCGAGGCCGGCTGGCGGGTTGTGTCTGAGGCCCCACGGCCCAGCTGCCCCCTGCCGCCTGCTGTCACCAGCTCGCTCGCCCATGCCGGGTCCCTTTGCGCCAATGTGCCAAGGGCTACTGCTCAACTGCTGTAAGGTGGCAGTGTGGGGGTGCGGGGGAGACGGGGGACACCCTAGCCTGTTCTGTCTTAGGAGAAGCTGGGGCGGAGGGAGGAGCTCTGCCCCATCCATCCTTTAAGCTCTCTGAACCTCAGCTTCCGGCTTTGTATACTATGAGCCACAGGCTAGGGGAGGGGCGCGTGCCTGTGATCTCAGCTCTCTGGGGAGGCTGAGGCAGGAAGAATGTTGAATCCTACCTGGGCAGTTTAGTGATTTAGGACGGATGTGGCTCATAGTGAGAAGGCCCCGGTTCAATCCCTGGTACTGGGGGGAAAAAATGGCTGCTCATGGTCCCTGAGCACAGAGGCCACCCCAGCTCCACCCCCCTGCCTCCCACGACCAGGGCCAGACTCACCTGAGGCTCGGCTCCTGCCTAGTCAGGAAACAGCACAACCACGAGGAGCTAATCCTGCGCCAGCTGTCTCTCCAGCAGGCTCCGTGGCTGAGCTGGTCCTGCCTGCTCACTGAGAGACAGAGCCCAGGCATCGGCTTCTCCCTGCCCCTGGGAGGCCAGCCAGGCCTGGGCTCACTGCCGGGCCAGAGTTTGGGGCTTGCTTCCCGGTCTCCCTGGGGTCCACAGCCGCCGCTAGGAGTTGGGCGGTTCTCCCAAGCTCATTTTTCTCTGCTGAGTGTCTTGCCCCTGAAAGTAGCATTGGCTAAGAGAGGCCAGCAGAGGGTGCCCTGGGCTCCGGGGCTGGGGGATCCCGTCTTCATACAGACCTGGCTGGGTGCTCAGCCCTTACTGTGTGTGTGCATATGGGCATAAGCTTGTGAATATTTACTGTAGGTGAATGGGTGTATTTGGGAGTGTGTGTGTGTGTGTGTGTGTGTGTGTGTGTGTGTGTGTGTGTGTGTCTGTCTGTCTGTCTGGGAGGCGCTGTGAGCAGGGCCTTTCCTGCTTCCTAGGAATCCGCTCCGGAATCAATGGTGGAGGAGGCGTGGGGGGGACCCCAGGCCAGGCCAGGCTGTTCCTGGCTCTGGCCACAGCACTGTGGGAACAGCCAAGTGCAGCCACCAAGGGAGCCCACCCCCAGCTGTCACCACCCCCTGGCCCTGCACCCGCCTCCCAAACACACTGGTGGGGACCGGAGGACACAGGCCCTGGCCCCTGGTCAGACAGAACTGGAAGGGCAGCAAGTGTACACGCAGCCTGGGTCTTCTGGGCTGTGGAAGTTGGTGGGGACGTCAAGGTAGAAAGACTGGAGCCTTGGCTCCCGTGGGCTGGTTACCTGGGGCCTGCACAGCACTGTACATCCATGCATTCAGCGCCCTCATGGGTCAGAAGTAGAGTGGATCACAGAGGTAAGGGGCGCAGCAGAGGGCCCGACCTGTCATCTTATGGGGTCGGTGTCTGTCCAGACCATTTTTTCTACCTGCCCTGCTGGCAGGCTGCTTCCTCTGGCTCCTGCCAAGTCGGAGTAGGATGAGGGGGCCAGAGTGCCGAGATGGCCACCAGGGCCACCTCCCGCCACAAGGAGCCCTGCTCCTGGTGGAGTGGTGGCAGGTGAGTGGCTGCCTGAGCTCTAGGCAGACCTGAATACCCTCGGCCCACACGTGAGGACCAGCTCACATGTTCTGAGACGCGTGACAGGCAGGGCCCTGGGCCGGTCCCCCTTCTGTATGTCTGGAGTTGACACCAGAGGGCCACTTACGACGTCTCAGCTGTCCCAGGCTGCTGCCACCTCTTCCTACCCATTTGGTTTTCTCAGTCCCAGCCTGGGCCTCACCCGTGTCCCACCTTCACAGCTCTAAACTCCGCCTCTAAGCCCTGCAGTGGGTAGGCGGGGTTCAAGTCCTGCCTTTGCCACATGTTCTATGGGAGGCTCAACTTCCCACCTGGCTTAGCTTCTCCAGTCCCTGGTGCCCCTTCCTGGGCCTGCTCCCAGGCCTCTCAGTGGCCAGCTGTCTCAGGATGTCCATATGAAATCTAACCGGAAGTCTTTTCTGTCCAGCGGAATTACTGCTTTTCCTAGCTCTGGGGAGATGTCAAAATGCAGGCTGTGTCGGGCTGGAGTATATTTTCCCAGAAAGGAAAACACGCAGGTGCTCGTGGAGTCACAGACCCCCAGAGCCTGGCAGACAGCAGGCGACAAGCATGCATGCCTCAGGCTCCGTGGCAGCAGGGACTCTGTCTTTCCTGCTGGTGGGCAGACACAGCCAGGGGTCCTGGGTGTGAGGCCTGGCTCCCCTGTGTGGCCTCTCCCTGAGGCACAGATAGTGGGGAGAAGAGGCCACAGTGCCCCCCTTGGGGGGGTTGGGTTCCAGTGTTGACTACATCACCACATCCCTGGATTGTTTGATGTGCACAGCTGGGGCCCCAACACAGGCACCTGGAGCAGAGCTGGTGGGAGCCCCTGCTGAGAGCTCATGGCTCAGAGAGATGGAGGCTCCCTAGCCTGGGCTCTGCACCCCTGCCAGGCGGCTGGTGTAGCCCCACTGTCAGGGTTCTCACTGCAGCCAGCACTTACGGGCTATCTTCTGGTCTCTCTCCACCCTGGTCACCTGCACTGGTGCCTTCCGACCCCAGCCCTGTCTGCTGTTTCATACAGTGAGGGCAGGTATCCAGGGGTCAGAAGAGGCTGGCTGGCTTCAAGATGCTGTCTGCAGCCCAGCTCAGACAAGTGGTCCTGCTTTCTGAAGTCAGGGTCTGAGCTCCTGCAGTCCCTCACGGCCCCTGCCCCACATACCTGGCTCCGGCCTCCAAGGACTCCTGTCCCCCCTCTCTCTTTCTCCCCCACGCCCCATCTCAAGCTATAGTCTGCAGATGACAGCTTGCCCCAGACCTATACATTGGCCTGCACACAACTTAAATATTTAGGAAACTAGTTGCCAAAATGTAAAAGCCTGGAAACCTTCCTATGGTAACTGGAATTTCTAGCTTTCTTCTGCCCTTCTCCAATGCCTGATCTGCAGCATGGCTCCTTGTTTTGAGACTGGGTCTCACTATGCAGCTCAGGCTGCCCTTGAACCTAAGCTGGCCTCAGACTTGCCGAGACCCTCCTTCCTCAGCCTCCCAAGTGCTGGGATGACAAAGTGTGTCACCGCACCTGGCTGGCAGCACTATTTTCAGATGGCACCAATGGGCTGGAGTTGAAGACCACGTATCCCTGGCAAGGCTGGAGCTGCTCGCCCACTGGCCTCCTTGCTGACACTGCCGTCAACCCTACAGCTGGGGACAAGGGTCCCTTAAGATCTAGGACTGTAAGATGTGGATGCGTCTTGCAAGAGCTGGGGCTCTGTATTCCCAAGGCTGCACCCAGACTGATAACGCAGCACCTCTGGGTGGGACCAGGGCTGTGGTACTCTTTATCCCTTGCTGGTGGCATGGGCCCTGGCTGCGCTGGCTTTGCTGGGGGTATTTCCCATAGTCTTGCTTTGTGGCTTCCAGGAGGAGCAGGGCCCAGCTCTGCTCAACGAAGGAGCTCCCATCTGCCCAGCCCTCACACTTCTCTCTGTCCTCAGTGTAATGAGCCCAAATCCAGGGCTCAGCTGAGAAGGCCAAGAGCAAGCAGCTGCTTCAGGGCCTGGGACGGAATCTAGGAAGCAGATTTCCTGCTGCATGTGGTCCCCACCGTCCTGGGCTAGCTTGTGATCTGACCTGCTGGCAGTCTCTCTGGTCTGAGGCCTGCCTTGAAGAGAGCCAAACCCTAGAGAATGTCCACTCTGGGGCAGAGGGGCTAGGAGGAGCCACACAAGCTGTGTGGCAGCAGGGCAAGGACAAGATGACCAGGATGGCCCACGTCCCACCAGGCTCTGTCCACCTCAGAGATATCTACTCTGGTGCTCCGTGTAAGCAAGGAAACCCAGGAGCCTCTGTGCGTTCCAAAGTCCTTTTAATATAGCATGAAAAGGCTATATTCCAAAGGCAAGGCGTATACAGTCTCCAGGAATAAGGCACACACCGGAATGCCACCCCAAGGGCTACTCTGCTGGGAGCCAGCGCCGTTTCCACGCGCCCTCCCGGTGGGGCCCACGGGCTCTGTTTGTCTTTCAGCTAGGACACACACATACAGACATCACACACACAGACAGGGTCACCACACGGCGGTGGGGGAGGTCCAGCAGCCAGCTGGAGCTGGTCACAACAGAGGTGATCCCAGCTGCCAGCTGCCACCAGCCCCAGGGGCACTGGGTCCCCTCTACAAAGGCTGAGATGCCCCCACCCTTCGGCATTAGTCGCTGCACTGGGCTACAATGTAGTGAGGTTGGATTACATGTGTTTAGAATAGATCCAAGTCCGTTAGATGCCGGAGGCAGGCGCGAAGGCTCCGCTTGACCCATCCAAGTTCAAGAGTGAGGCCCAGAGGCTCAGCTGGAAGAGTCCCCAGCTGTCCTGGCCAAGGGGATGGATGGCCACACGCTTCCTTTGTTCTCATCCCCTCCCTGCCCTCCTCTACAAAATTAATAAAACTGTAGTAACAAATTAATAACAGGAAGGTGCAGGAACACAGTTACATGGTGGCGTGGCTAACCTCAGCGGAGGGGCTAGCTTCCCCCTTCCCTTTTTCACTATGTATCTAATAATAGCTCCCCTTTAAAAAAAAAAAAAAAAAGCAGTACTTTCCAAAATACACAGAAGTATAAATACAGGACAAGAATACATTAATAAGTCTAAACACTTGAATAATATGCTGGCTACTTAATACTGATATTTTCATCTCAGGAAAACAGTACAGCATAATAACAACATGGCTTAAAGAATTGCAGGGGTTTTTTTCTCATCAGAATTATGTACCAACTTCATATAATATTCTATGTAGACAATATTTCCTTTTTAATGTAGTTCAGTTGCATACTTTTTACAGACCAAAGCATAGTAAAAAAAAAAAAAAAAAAAAAAATTTAAAAAAACAAACAAAAAAATAAAAACCAGCAACAGGAAAAAAAAATTCTCACCATAAATATTTTCTTGTCGGTCAACCAGAAGATTTGCAAAAACACTTTCAGATATCTTTGTTCGCTGACCTCCTGCCCTCCTAAAGGTTCTGAAGCTTCAGAAAATGCCTCTCTCTCTTCTTCTCTCTCTCTCTCTCTCTCTCTCTCTCTCTCTAATCTCAAAAAAATTCAAGCCATCCTGTTTTTCGTTTCTTTTTGTTTTTCTTAAAAAAGGCCGTCAAATATATACAAACAAGAATCTCTGGGAAGATTTTGGGGGAGAAGCTACCAAATTCAGTATTGTGAGAAAAAAAAAAAAAAAAAAAAAAAAAAAAAAAAAAAAAAAAAAAAAAAAAAAGTGGTAACCATGCAGAAATGTTAACATCTATGCATTTCTTTTGCCCTCAAAATACACACATAGCATTTTTGTTTTTTAAAAAAGGAATTCTGTGTCAAGTATAACTCAAAATAAATACAAATTCACAAGTAGAGCTATCGAATACTTCATCGGGGTGAGCACCGGAGCCTCCCCTCTAGGCCTCTACGTCTACGACTGCAGGCGATTGTCCCTTTTTAAATGCACCAGCACCACAGCTTTCGTGTCTCTGGGCTCCTAGACCCTCCGAGCACTAAGCTCCCAGGGCGCACAGCCTGGACCTTGGTGTCTTCTGCCCACCACAGAGCGCCCCCAGGCAACAGGGCAAAAGGGACCCGAGGCGGTCGTCTCAGGCCCAGCCCCCAAGGTGGCTGCCTGCACAGATGGCTGGGAAATGCCTGCCAGCTGGACCAGCCTGCTGTGACGGTCACTTAGGGGTGGTAGCCTATTTCCTATTGGCCCAGGCCTCCTGGGGCCTGGAGCCTGGGTTCATTCTATGGTGTGAGTTTCCCCAGCCTTTGTAGTTCATTCAGTTGCTGGCTCTAGTCGTCCTGGGCCAAGGGTCCCCATGCTCTGCTGTCCTCATGAGAGGCCAAGCGGGGTGACTGCCACCTACAGCTTCTTCCTGGGGACAGAAGCCTTGGCCGCCCCAGGGAAGTGCTGGGCTGGGGAGTCCCAAGGGGCAGCGCCTCAGCACAGGCGGTGCTGCTCATCTGTGTCTGCAGCCAGCAGGCTGCCCAGGTGGATGGCAGCTGGAGAGCACAGCTGCAGCAAAGACGCCTGGGCTTTAAGTGCTCAGAGGGGGCCCCCAAAATCTCCCCTGCAGCCCCGCTGGCTGCAGGTCTCTCCATCTCTATTACCTCACTTCCTAGAACCTTGGCGAGCATGTCACTGTAAATCCTCACTTGCACAAAGCATTTTCACTTGAAAACTAAAGGCAACCAGGCACCGGATGGGTGTCCTGGAGCCACGGTAAACACTGGATTTCAGGCCCATTTTGTGGTCTGATTTGTTTTTGTTTTGTTTTGTTTTGTTTTTCCCACAGAGGCACGATGTTGAGGCAAAGTCAAGTGACCCAGTACTGGCAGCTGGTTCTGTCCCTGCCCCGGGGGGAAAGAAGGACAACGGACACAAGGCTTCTCACTGGGCAGAAAGGAAGGTACAGGCCTGCTGCCAGCCAGGACCACGGCCTCTCTGAGCACGTGACATGCCACAAGGCCTCTCTGCACCTCTGGGAGGTAGGAAGTCACTGTCCCCCGCCTCCACTTGACAGGTTCTGTGGCCTGTCTCTCAGGGCAGCCCCCAGGAGGGAAGAGGAGAGAGGAAGTTTCTTCTCCATGTTCTGACAGGGAAAGGGGACAAAGCCGCAGGGTTGGGCGGCTACAGGAAGAGTCTTCATCCTTCATCGTGGCTTTCCCAGTGCCACTCTGGGGGCAGAAGTGTGAGTGAGGGGTATGTGGGAGGGGTCTCCCCCATTTGGAGGGCAGATACCCCCAAACAAAGTGCTGCTGCAGGGCAGACACCAGGCCAGCCTGCTCCTAGAGTATCAGAGCTCTCAGGGACTTCCGGTCTCTAGTGCCACCCTCTCGCCTGATGGGGACACTGAGGCTGGAGATGTGATTACTCCCCAGATGGCACAGTGCACCGCCAGGGGGACAGATTTGTGCCTTTTGAACTCAGGCTTGCAGCTGTGATGGTCCTCAATGGAGGCAGGCGGCAATGGGGATGGGAATGGGAGAAGGCCCACAGGACCAGGACCTAAGCCTGTGGGATGGAGTTCGGGGGGGGCCATGGAAATGCCCCCCAGCAAGCGCTAGGACACACCCCAGAGCACTGGCCAGGATGTGGACAGGTAGCTCAAGATCGCCTCTGACCTCTGCTGCCTGGGCCTGAGGTGGGCCAGCTCCCAAGTGCCACGAGGCGACATTGAAGGGTATCAGGACTTGGGGCTCCCTGTGGGCAGGGGACAGAGGCTCACTCCCCAGCAGCTGCACACAGGCATCTGTGCACTGTGACTGCTAACCAGACCGGGAAGTGAGCTTCTGAGGGCGGCTTTGCATGCGGGGCAGACAGGATGGTTCTGAATAGAAGGAGGGCTGGCTGGCCTCGGGGACACGACCCCTCTGGGCCTGGGGATTCACAGTAAATTTGGTGCACTGGTGGCCAGTGCAGGCTGCTCACCCTAGAGGGCCTCCCAGGGGCGGGGGCTCTGGGACAGAGACTTCAGCAACAGCGTCGCCGTGCGTGCGTGCGTGCGTGCGTGCACGAGGCCAGGGGACACGCTGTGACTCCCTGTGCGGCACGGGAGCGGTGCCCTGGTCACTGCACACGGCGGCAGTAGTAGCCCAGCACCTTGCACTTCTCGCAGAGGTGCTGCGGGTGCTCCTTGCTCTGGTCGGACACATCCAGGCCGTCAGGCTTCTCCAGGGGTCTCTGCAGGGGGACAGAGCGCAGGGAGAGGCAGGAGCAGGGATGCCGAGAGGGTTCAGAGTAAGAGCCAGAGGTGAGAAGAAGACACAGAGAGACACACGGAGGGTGCAGGTTGGGGAGAGATGTGGAGAGGGAGATGGTGCTGTAGTCACTGAGGCCCTGGTCAGGCGCCGGACAATTCTAAGCCTCCTGCCCCTCACCTCCCCCTTGCGGCTCGGACCCAAGGCGCCCGGGAGGCATCTTCTCCCAGGCTCTGGATATGCCGCTTTGATCCCAGCAACCCCTGCAGTTCACAGGATCAGGACAGGGTGGGACAGGGTCAGGTTCAGAGATTTCTACTTTATGACACTGAGTCTCTGGGTGACGGAGGCCCCACCCACACCTGCTTCCCAGCATCCACTGCTTCTTCTCCAGCCACTTGTTACTCCCAACCCTGCTCAGGTCACAGAGCATGGCATGCCCGGATACTGGGGTGAGTGAGCCTGAGCTCCTTGCGGTCCGTAGCCAGGGTTCAAGTCCTCCTCCATTCCAGGGCCTGCCCCTGTTTGTTGAGTGATGGCATGAGTGGAATGTCACTGCTTTCTAATAGGGAAACTGAGGCCCAGCTTCCTCAGTAAGAGCGCATTTCTGATAGGCTGAGAACGTTCCTCTCCCTCTGCCCTTTCTGCCCAGTCTCTCAAGCCAGCAAACGCTCAGTGGAAATGCCCTGCAGGCTCCGGGAGCACTCCGAGCAGGCTTGGTGCCCCTGTCAGTCACGGGCTCGCTTGGACTCCCCTGTGTAGGGGGTCTCTTGTACAGCTGTGGGGATTCGGGAGGAACTGGTCATGGCCAGCTGGGAACCACAGGGCCAGGTGGGGGTACAGGCTGGCGTGCAGCAGGGGACCCTCAGGTGCCTGTGACATTGCCCAGGTGGTCGGGGGAGGCAGCTGAGGCGGCAGCATGGCAAGTTCAAGCCCAGCATGGGTAATTTTATCTCAGTGAGACTCCATCTCAAAAAAAATTAAATAAATACATAAAAATTAAAAGGCCTGGGGGCTGGGGAGATAGCCCCATGGCACAAGTGCTTGCCTGGCAAGTGCAAGGTTGTGAGTTTGAAACCCGGTCCCACAAAATATAAATAAATAAATAAATAAATAAATAAATAAATAAAAGGCCCGGGATACAAGGCCTATTGAGGTTCTCTAAAATAAACCACATAGTAGCTCACAGAACAGGCTTTAGGAAAGGCAAAGAACTGAAATTAATCCATGTACATTATCAGCCTGTAGTGCAATGGAACTGGAAAGCAATGGAAAAGGAAACTACAAAGATTTCATAAACACATGGGAGTTAAATAGCACACTTTGGAACTAGCAGTGGGTCACAGATGAAACTGAGGAAGAAATTAGACCGTCTCTATGGTAAATGACAATGACAGTGCTACACACGAAGCACTTAGGGGACACAGCGAAAACAGTCCGACGAGGGAAATGCATAGCAGCCAATGCCCATATCAGAAAAATAGAGCCAGTGTAAGCAAGCAACTCAAAGGTAAACCTCAGACTTCCAGGGAAAGAAGAGCAGGCTGAGCAGAAAGCTCATACGAGGGAGGAGATTATAAAGATCAGAGCAGAAACTAATGGATTGGATCAAGACTAAGAAAACAATACAGAGTCGGGAGTGGTGGTGCATGCCTGTAATCCCAGCACTCGGGAGGCTGAGGCAGGAGGATTGGCGTGAGTTAGAGACCAGCCTGGACTACAAGGCCAACCTGAACTGCATAGCGAGACCCTGTCTCAAAAAGACAAAAAAAGAGAGAAAGAAAAAAAAGAAAACAATACAAAGGATCAGTGAGTCAAAGGCTTGGTACAAACCCTTATCCAACCTTATCAACAAAAGGTAAGGAAAGGCAAGTGTGAAGTCACCACGGACCCTCAGAACTCCAGAAGATCATCTACACCTACTTTGTAAACTTGCATGGTAAATAAGATGGAAAATGCAGAGGAAATGACAGATTCCTAGTTACAGATGAATTACTAAAGCTCGATCAAATTCTTAAATAAACCAATATCAATCAATGAAATCAAAGATGGAATTAAAAACCCACAAACAAAGACAAACCCAGGCCCTGATGGGTTGGTTCACTGCAGAATTCCACAACAGATTTAAAGACCTAACACCATTGTTCCCCAAGCTCCTTAATGAACTTGAAAAGGAAGTAATAAACCCCAAATTCATTCCTTTAAGCAAGCATTACTCTGATATCAAAACTAGTGAAGGACCCAGACAAGAAAGAAAACTATGGACCAATCTCCTTAACAAACACAGAGGCAAAAATCATGAATAAGATACTGGCAAACGGGGGGGGGGGGGGG
>PVJA010051418.1:0-12832 GCA_004027025.1 Myocastor coypus | reverse complement strand
TTTTTTTTTTTTTTTTTTTTTTTTTTTTTTTTTTTTTTTTTTTTTTGTCTTTTTGAGACAGGGTCTTGCTGTGCAGTTCAGGCTGGCCTTGCGCTCACTTTTGTAGCCCAGAGAACTCACACTGATCCTTCTATGTCAGCCTCCCAAGTGCTGGGATTACAGGCATGTGCCACCACGCCCAGCTAAAAATTTTTATTTTCTAAGAGAGCTTTGGCGGAACATTTATTTATTTATTTATTTATTTATTTATTTATTTTTCTTGTTTCAGAACCTTTATTTGTTTATTCACTCACTTTTATGGCCGGCTCAGCCCGCCCCAAGGGCAGGGCTGGCGCAGCATGTGGTGCTGGGGATCGAACCGCGGTCCCTGAAGCTGCCCAAGCTTTCCCAAGCAGGCGCTTTAGACCACTGAGCCATCCCGCTGGGCCCCTGGCAGAACATTTTTTCTGAGACCAAAAGGCAGAAGGTAAACAGTATGTCACAGCTTCCAAGGTGCCTGCCTGCCTACCTGCCTGAAAGGAACTTTCCCATAGTGAAGTTGCTATTTGTAACATCAGTAGGTGGTATGGTTTTGGCTGTAGGTAGAATTTGTACTCTGAGAGCACTAGTTTACCACTTCTCTGTGGCCACAGCATTTAAGATAGTATTGCCCTTGAGACAGGAGCTTTCTGCCATTGAGTGATTGGTTCTCATGACTTTTTTTGGTAGTAGGAATCAAACTCAGGCACTTGTGCCACTGAGCTGTATCCCTGGCAGATTGATTCTCAAGTAGAGGATGTGTGGGTGCAGGCTATGCCTACAGTGCTGCAAGGGTACCTAGGAAGCTGGTCCTACCGGTGGACTCCTGGGAGGGAAGCTGAGTGGATGAAGGGCAGAATAGAAAGCAGAGTTTCTTTTCCTCCAGGTGCTTTCTTTTCTTGAGATAGGTGATCCTCCTGCCTCAGCCTCCTGGGATTATGACATGTGCCACCTCTGGGTACTCTCCTAAGTCATGTCTTCCCCTCTTCTCCCTACTCCTCCTGTCCCTTCCCTTCTCTTCCTCTCTCCTACCCTTCTTCCCTCGTCTTCTTTTGTTATATTGGTGATAGAACTCAGAGTCTTTTATTTATTTATTTATTTATTTATTTTTACTTGTTTCAGAACTTTTGTTGGTTTATTTATTTTTATGGCTGGCTCAGCCTGCCCTGAGGGCAGGGCTGGCGCAGCATGTGGTGCTGGGGATCCAACCTCTGTCCCTGCAGCCTCCTAAGCTTTCCTAAGTGGGCGCTTTAGACCACTGAGCCATCCTGCCGGGCCTGAACCAAGTCTTTGAACTCAGCTGCATCCCCAGACCTTTTTATTTTGAGACAGGGTCCCACTAAGTCATTAGTTGCCCAGGCTGACCTCAAACTTAACATCTTCCTCTTCAGCCTCTTAAGTAGCTGGAATTACAGGCATGTGCCTGATTTAACTGTCTTAATAACAGATTATTGTGCATTTACTTTTGGAGATTATTATTATTATTTTTTAACTGTATTTGGTACAGGGTCTCACTACATAGCTTAGACTTGTAGTGCTCCTCCTGTGTCAGCCTCCGAGCACTGGGATTACAGGCATGTGCTACCACACCTGTCTCAGTGGCTGCCTTCACTGCTCTTGGGGGTTGGGTGGGTGCTTCATGTGGTGTCCAGGATCAAACCCTGGGCCCTGCGCTTGCCTAAGCAGGTGATTAGCCTGCTGAGCTATTTCACCAGCCCTTGGAAATTCTCTCATTTACATTGCCTGTCACCCCAGACTTCTGTTAGCATGCCTGTCTCTGGCAGTGCTTCCTTTTCTTCTAAACTCTGTAAAATTAGATTTTAAGAAAATAAGTAGGTCCCAAGTGGTGATTTTGCCTCTTGAATAAAATATTTGAATACTTGTGCCTTTTCTTTTTGTTGTATAAAAGAGTAAATTTTATTTCTGAGAAGTGCGTGCGTGCATGTGTCATTATACATACTGGTTATTAACTTGAGTGTCTTGAAGTTGTCTTATAAATGAAGTAAAAATATTTTAATACTTTTCTAAAAAACAAGATCCTGTATGTGGGGTTTGTCCTGCTTCCTCTGCACTTTACTGTCTTGTTGCTTTGCAAAGAGTGTCCTAACCTTGCCCTCCTTTGCAGGCAGATAAAGCGTCACTGTGCGGAACCTTTTACAGAGTACTGGACCTGCGTTGATTTTTCAGGCCAGCAGCTGCTTCGTAACTGTCGCAAACAACAGGCCAAGTTTGATGAATGTGTGCTGGACAAACTGGGCTGGGTGCGGCCAGACCTGGGAGAACTGTCGAAGGTAAAATGCTCTTGCTGGGTGTCACTGTGACCAGGGGGTTGGGGAAGGGTCCCAGGGGTCTCTGTGAACACAGCTAGGATGTGAGAAGTACTAGTGCACTGAGATCCAAAAGGGAGCATTTAGACAGCACTGTTGCTGTCAGTAGAGCTCCTATTGTAGGCAGCTAAATTAGATAGAAATATTATAGGCAGTCACACAGGGCCAGACCTTCAAGGATGACATAGAAGACAAGGTGGCTTTCCAACTAGAGACAGACCCTCCTCCGCCTTTGGCCAGATGTCAAGATGAGTAAACAAAAGCAACTACGTACTTCCTTAAGGGTAGGCATCAGGGATTGATATGCTAAATAAGTATCAGTCACCTTAAAAGATCCTGGAAACAGTTAAGAGCCCAAGATCAATAGATGGTGTTCTTGCCTCCTTGCTACCTGACTTGCCTTCTCATGGATCCTGATTTTGATCTATTTTACCTGAGCAATGGTGCTTGATATCTCATTGGTTGACCACAGTTTTGTCCTACCTCATACCCACCTAAGCCAGTTCCCATGTCTTCTCCACAACCTTAGACCCACCTCACCACATGGTTTTCCTCTATAAAAGCCCCTGGAAAAGACATCTTCCCAGGGGACCCCCATCCTGTCCCTCTCTTGGACAGAAGCTTTCTTTCCCCTAATAAATATATTCTGCTCATTACCTTCATTTGTTCCTAAAATTTGTTCTAAAGTTTTAGAGAACATGAACTTGTCCCAGGTATTTTTCAGGTTGGGGATCGGTCTTCCCTATATCATTGGGAGGTTCCCTATGATCTGGGGTCATTCACCCCACATCAGTTTTTCCTTCCTGCATCACTATCATGTGTGGATTTGCTTTTCGTTAATTAGCTAATTGAAGATGAGAAAGGAGTAGAAGAGGATAAACAGAATGTTAGGGAAACACTGTTAGTCGAAAACATCCTTGTGCTTATTGTAGACTTTCACTAGGGAAATAGAATCGGGCTTGTGCCAGACTTAGCAGTAGCATACCTGAGATTTCAAAGTACGTGCTTGGGCCAGTGAGATGGTTCAGTGGTCTAAAGTGCCTGCTTAGGCAAGCTGAGGCAACCGCAGAGTTTGATCTCTGGTACCACACACTGTGCCGGCCCCACCCGCAGGGCAGGCTGAGCTGGCCATATATATATATATATATATATATATATATATATATATATATATATATATATATATATATATATATATATATATATATATATATATATATATATATATATATATATATATATATATATATATGCATGCTTGTAAAAATGTGGTTTCCTTCCTGCTCCTGTCACCAATCTTACCTTGTGATACTGTCATCTGTTGAAGTGTCAGAGATAAAAGCCTGAATGTCCTCAATGCTCTCATATTCCATTGGTCCTTACTAGATTAGCATCTCCTGGAATATTCTCTGAGTTTTTCCTCTGGTCCCTGCTTCATTTTTTTTTTGTGGGAGAGGAGTTCTTGATGTGAAGTACATGCAGTTTTAGGAGCAGAAGGTGGATCACTTTGAGCTATAAACGATAATACATCCTCTGAAATTAAAGGATTTAAGGGTGAAACTGCAGCTTAACTGGAGTAGTGCTCTGTGTGGAAAACATCCTGTATCACTTTCTTTCTTTTTTTCTTTTTTAAGAATTTTTTTTTTCTTGTTTCAGAACTTTTGTTTATTTATTTATTTTTATGGCCCGCTCAGCCTGCTCTGAGGGCAGGGCTGGCGAAGCATGTGGTGCCGGGGTTCGAACCGTGGTCCCTGCAGTCGCCCAAGCTTTCCTAAGCAGGCGCCCAAGCTTTCCTAAGCAGGCGCTTTAGACCACTGAGCCATCCTCCCGGGCCATGTATCACTTTCTTTTTAAAAATCTTGATGGACTCTCAGTTTCTTACAAGGTAAATCATCTTTATTTCATGAATCTGCAGTACAATACTTGGGGACTTTAGTCAATAGTTAATCAGGCCTGGGGAGATAGTTTGGCCAAAGTGCCTCACTGGCAAGCCCAAGGACCTTGTTTAATTCCTGATACCACACACAGTGCTGGTCCGGAATTGGGTATGGTGGCGCATACCTGTAATGCCAGTGCTGGGGAGGCTGAGACAGGAGTCCGAGTTGTGTAAGGAAACCACTGTACCAAATAAATACATACATACAAACAGGGAGATAGCTCAGCAATATAAATGCCTGTTCAGTAAGCACAAGGTCCTGGAGCTAGGGGAATAGCTCAGTGGCATAAATGCCTGCCTCGTAAGTGCAAGGTCTTAAATTTGATTCCCAGGGGCTGAAGGAGATAGCTCTATGGCACAAGTGCCTACCTGGCAAGTGCAAGGTTCTGAGTTCGAACCCTGGTCCCACAAACATACACACACACACACACACACACACACACACACACAAGACATTAATCTTCATTCCTTTTGCTTTATATGTAGCAGGTTGTTGGGTTTTGTTGTACTTCACTTCTGGGGTCAGTCTCTTACTAGAAAGGTGATAACGAGCCAGGGGTAGTCTGAATTGTAGTGTCTTTCACTTCCAGATTCTGGTCCCACCCATTTATCCTTTCCTCCTGTGTTCATTCCCTTGGTGAATTCCTGCTGCCTAGCTGGCTGCAGCTTAGGTGTCAGCCTGCCTCAAGTTTCTTACTGTTGGCCTTTGGCAAAATTGCACTTTCACCATAATTCCATCCTTGTGACAATAGTAAAAATGATAGAGTACCTACTATATACAAGGTGCTGTCTGTATATGTTCCCACTTTATTCCAGTAACCCTGGGAGCTGCTGAGAGCCCCAAGTTACTGACGGGAAATGCAAAGTGAAGTGGGCCACCCAAAGCTGTGATGAAGGTACTGCTTTCACCCTGTGCCTTTGTTCCTTTGGGGGTGTTGCTGAAGAGGATGATATTTTATATTAATTCCCTAATAATTTATTCTTTCAAAGTGTTCTTAATTAGTGTAGGTTTGAGAAATATTTTTCTAGGCTTATTTCATGAGCAACTTGAATTCTTTGAAAAAGCTTCAAATACCAGCTAAAGGTGTTTAGACTTTCTCTGTCAGGCAGTAAGGAATCTTTAGTTTTCTGTAATTATGCAGAGATAGGAAATCTATTTCAAAGGCAATAAAACAAACTACTTTAACTTGACTTCATGTCCAGCTCCAGCTCTGATGTTACCATGTTTCTTTATTTTAGGCAGTCAGTCTTTGCAGTTGACATTTTTGTGACTGTAATGTGGGCGGGCGTAAATGTCTTTGATCTCTTCCTGTTGCAGTTCGCTGCTTCACCATCTCACTTGGCCTGTTGGCTGCAGTCCCTGAGCTGAGTCTTGCCTCTCTCCAATCTAGTCGCTGCACTTTCTTACACTTGTGATTGGGTACTTTTCTGCTTCCAGGTTAAAACCCAAACACCATTGTTTACCATCCAGCTGGTATGCTAGTGTAGTATGATATTTAACAATGTAGACTTTAAGCTGGGTGTACTGGAACAAGCCTGTAATCCCAGCTACTTAGGCTGAAGCAGAATGATCACAAGTTCAGGGGCAGCCTGGGCAACTCAGTGAAACCCTCTCTTAAAAAAAGGGGTGGGGATATAGCTCAGAAGTTGAGTCTTATTTAGCATTAGTGGGGCCCTGAGTTCACTGGCCAGTAACATTTTTAAAAAGTCCAGGCTTTAGATTAGGCAGATCTGGTTTTTTGTCCTAGTTCTTCTGCCCTTAGCCAGGAGGCCTAGGGAACCTCTGTAAAATGACCTGATAGGAGTATGAGGGTGAAGAGGAATAACGTGCTTACATTATTTCTGACAATATTAATTGCTCAGTTAGGTTTCCCTTTGCTCTGGCCATCCTCATAGGTACTTTTTGTTCCTTCCTAATCCTCCTGGCTGGCTCCTGCTCATCCTCCAGACCCCTCGCCTTCAGTGTGGGTGAGGTATACAGAGTCCACCCTGTTAGTGTCTCCACTGTGGTAATTGGTAATCAAGAGGGCTGAGCCGCTACTCTTCTCTGTTTCCCTCACTGAAGAGTGAGCCCCTTGACCACAGGATATACCATGTTCCTCTTTGTATCCTCAGCTTATACTGAATGGAATGATGCAAAGTAGATTTCTAGGTGCTTGCTCAAGGAATAAACGTGCTTTGCTGGGGCTTCAGTGTTGGCGGCAGCTAGGGCAGCAGGAGCAGGATGGAGACACAGTGCTCATTTATGGTCACAGATGACGGCAACCTTACTTTTAACTTTGCTTCTTCCATCTTTACCCTGCCCAGGTCACCAAAGTGAAAACAGATCGACCTGTACCAGAGAATCCCTATCAGTCACGACCAAGACCGGAGCCCAACCCTGAGATAGAAGGAGACCTGAAGCCTGCCAAACACGGCAGTCGCTTCTATTTCTGGACCATGTAACGATCGACCCACAGCCCACACTCAGTCCTCTGCCCAGACAGTGCCTGGTGAAAACGCCCAAGTAGTTTGCATCGACTGATAGGGTGTTCTTTCCTGGATCACAAACATTAACAAAAAGTTAATTTATGTGACTTGGCAGTAATTCTATACTATTTCCTGTCCATTAAAATTTTTAAAGGAAACAGTTGTATTTTATTATGTTTTATGTAACCTTTTGGCCTTTAAGGATGACTTCCCTTGCCTTTTCTTTTCGTGGTCCTGACTGTTTCTCTCGCTTTCCACAGGGTGTCACGTTCAAGTATGGAGAGGTGGTGTCAAGGAAGGGCTTTGTCACCTGAGGCAGTTCCCCGGGGCCCTCTGTGCTCACACACTTTGAAGTCTCAGCTCTTTCTTCACATCCAACATTTCAAGTAGATAGATTTCCTTAGAGGTCATTCCAGGGAAGCATTCAGGATAGATGTAAAGAAATGTTTGAGCCTTGTGACTCAGGGCATGGGAAGGGCTCCTGGCTGGGTGTTAGGCAGTCTTGCGCAAAGTTTCTTAAAGAACCTAACTTCCACCATTTCCCCTTGATCTCCCATCCCCAAGCATTATAACCCAGATGTTTTTCCTGATAGACAAGGGAGTGGAGGCTGAGTGCCTGGCTCCAAAGCCAGGAAGTCAGGAGGTCTGAGTGTCAATTCCAATCTTGGGTGTGTTCCTTAACCTCTGGCAAGAGGTTGAGTTTGAGGACAAACTAAAGGGCATGTGCTTATCTACCTCCTGGGCAGGTTAGAGCCCCAAGTGTTTATAAAGTTCTTTGGTTCAAAGCATTACTATATCCCCCAATTCAGTTCCTTTTGCTACCAGTCGGTTTCCGTGCTATCTGTCAGTCTCTACCTTCTGGTTGTGGCTTTTATTTTGCATAGGAACCTTCATGAGTCACATCAGCTGCCTGGACCATGGTTTCTTCCTGCAGAAATGTATAAAGTAGAGCACTTGGATGAGTGTCTTTGTCACGGTTCCAGCTCTCATTTTAGATTCCCTAACAGGGAGATGGCTGTGAGGCATTAATCCAAGGAGGCTCAGGGCCTTTTGACTGTGAGGCCAGCTCAAAGAAAAAGCATTGCATGGTCTGCTGTGTTCCTTCCCCCACTGTGCTGACCCCACTGTTGGAAACATGGTTCCATCTCCCACTTGTGAGAAGTTTCTGTGCCAGTTGCCTTTCCCTCAGCTTCCCCTGGTTTGAGAAAAAGAATACATTCTTAGGTTCTCTTTTGGCAGGGGTTCAGTACTGGGGCTTGAACCCAAGTCTTTCACACTGAGCTTTTATATCCTCAGCTCCTTATTTTTTTGAGACAAAGTCTTGGTGAATTGCTCAGACTGGGCTTGAATTTGCCATTCTGCCTCAGCCTCCCAAAGTGTAGGGATTATAGGCATGCACCATGACTCTTGCTTTTTCTTTTTTAAAGTCTATTACAGTAAAAAGCATTACGGTTAACTCCCTCAAGAGGTTCCCTTTTGTGTGCATCGTACCATTCTTGCCATTTCGTAAAGCAATTCTGGAAGTCCTTTCTCAAGACCAGCTCTTGTATTCTTAACGAGACCAAATTTGTAAATCTGGTGGAAGTCACCTCTGGTGAGTACAGTGTGAGTGTGGCCATGGGTGAGCACGTGATACTTAGCCCCATCACTGGAAAGGAGGCTGGATCTAGCCTAAGTACTGACAAATACTCACTAAACACTGCCTCCTTCCAAGGGTGTTGCATCTGGTGCCTCCCATCTCAGAGCCCTTTGAAAGATAACTTTACGACAAACCAACTGCACTGATGAAGGAGCATAGGAAGAGGTGAAGAAATCCCAGCCTTGTATAAAAAGTAGGTACAGGATATAAGTGAACATTGCCTGCTTCCAAGGGCTGTACTCTTGTCCTTCAGAGCCAGCAGTGGTCCTCAACATTGAAACCTTCAAATACTGATGTCTGTGTCCTGTCCCCAAGAGATTCTAACAGTTGGGCTGCAGTGGTGTCCTCAGCACCACTGAGGAAGGTTGCCCAGGCAATTACAAAATGGGACCACGGTGGGGCAAGAGCCTAATTTTATATACAAAGAAGCAGATCAGGACTAGTCAGTAAGATGAAAGTGGTACAGCAGAGACGGAAACGCCAAGTACCTCAATGCCAAAGCCTATACCCCGAAGGTAGTGTATATGAGTTGCCTAGAGATGGTATTAACACACAGATTTGGATCCAACAGGTCTGAGGTTTCTAACAAGCTTCTTGTCAGTGCTAGTGCTCCTGGCCCATCTACTACACATGGGTAACGAGGGAATAAACCTACTGTCTTTGAGCACAGGAGTCTGTGCGTAACCAAGCTACCTGCTGCAGTGTCTAGCACCGATTAGCTCTCAGATATCAACTTAACTTCTTTAGAATCAAAGCAAATGTCCTCAACCATTAAAGCCTTCAAATTGAGTTCTAGATTGTTTTAACTTTTGCCCAAATTGGATAGAAATTCTTGTTTCCTCCCATCCTGAAAACCTTGCTTTGAATTCCTTGAACAAAGAAACTTTTAGCTTTCCTGTACTTTTGATAGAATTGTATGACATCAGAGGAGAACAGAGGGTCTTAGAAATTAAATGATTTCTTAAATCCCCCATGTGAAATGCAAGCCTCAATCCCAGTAGTTAAAAAGTCACAGAAAAATTTTAAACATTTAATGTGAAATATTCCTGAGCAGGGTTTCAAATAATAGAGAATCTTCCTACTGGTTTGGCTTGGCAGTAAGACTAATTCCTTACATTCCCCAAGGCCATTTACTTGTCCCCTTTTTCTCTGCAAAGCCCATTCTTCCTGTCTTCTGTGAGTTCATGCTCTCCATTCTTCCATCATCAAAACATGAGATGCATCTTTGGCTCCTTCCCTTCTCTCCTCTCCAATTTCCAGTCTAGCACCGAGTCCTGTTGAGCTTCTCACACAATTCCGACTTCCTGTTTTATCTCACCATCACTGTCCTAGGCTGTTTTGTCCCCCTTGCCTGGTTGATTAAGACTACTTCATAGGTGTTCTCCTCTTGCCATCCTCCCTCCAGGGCATCCTCCCAACCTGCTGCATGTGTTTCTATGGCTCACAAACCTTTGGTGACTCCTGAAGGTTTCTCTAGAATGTGCTCTAACAAAAGCCCACATCCTTACTGGAGTTCTGGTACCCTACAATCTGGACCTAGCCAGCCCATTTCCCCACTGTTAACTATCACTACAAAATACCATTTCTCAATTGCTCTCCAACTTCTGAATCTATAGGACTGTTATCGATTGCCAGGCAACAACATTTCCTCCATCTCTGCCTCTTGAACTTCTACCTATCTCTCAAAGCAAACATGAGTGCTGTCTTCCCCAGGAAGCATCCCCTTCCTATAGCCAAGAGTGGTCCTTCCTGCCCCGCCAGTCCCATGACACAATATAGCATGATGCCTGAGCACTAGGGATGTGTGTGTTTGAACCTAGGTTCTGGCATATAATTAATAGCCTTGTGATGCTAGACAAGTTGTTTAAAATCCTGTATGTTATTTTCCTCATTGGTAAAGGCAGGGAAGAGGATGCACAAAAATACTGCTACTTTTTTTTTTTTTTTTTACTCCATTTATTTACATACTTTATTTTATTTTTATTCAGTTTAATGAGAAAAAAGATAAAGTGGCAATGAAACAGGTTAGGATGTTACAGTAATTAATACCATGCATATTGTTGTCTTCATAATAGTTGTTCAGAGGAAAAGATATAGACCTAATATCTTGTCTAAATAATATTAGTACAAACTTTTATTCTCAGTGAACGAAAAGAAAGTAGCTATCTATCCTAACTCTCCTGTGTATACATATATATTTTTTTCTTTTTAAAGTTTCAAATACTAGGAGAAAATATCACACCATCTCTTATAAGTGAATTGCAAATCAAAGATACAGTATGAATCATAAAACAAATTATAATTAAATAATATTCAGAAAGTTAAATATTAATTACAAATTAAATATTTTTTTTTAATTTTTTTTATTCTTGTTTCAGAACCTTTGTTTGTTTATTCACTCCTTTTTATGGCTGGCTCAGCCCGCCCCGAGGGCAGGGCCGGCACAGCATGTGGTGCCAGGGATCGAACCGCGGTCCCTGAAGCTGCCCAAGCTTTCCCAAGCAAGCGCTTTAGACCACTGAGCCATCCCGCCAGGCCCCCGACAAATTAAATATTTTTAAAAAATTCTAGGGGCCCAGCGGGATGGCTCAGTGGTCTAAAGCGCCTGCTTGGGAAAGCTTGGGCGGCTTCAGGGACCGCGGTTCGATCCCCGGCACCACATGCTGTGCCGGCCCTGCCCTCGGGGTGGGCTGAGCCAGCCATAAAAAGGAGTGAATAAGCAAATAAAGGTTCTGAAACAAGAAAAAAAAATTCCAAAATTCAAAATCAAAGGCCAGAATGTTGTATTGTATATCATACGTGTGAATCTGTAATCAACTCAGAGTACTTGCATAGTATTTGAATAGGTTAATATATACAAAAATATCAACTAAGAAAAAGTTTCCATTGTAGTAAAGAATTACTAAGAATAACGTAAATACTGGAATGACATATATATGACCAGAATTTCTAACAGTTTGGAGACAGGATATTGTACAAAGTTCTGGTATGTCATGTATGTGGACAGTGTCCATAATCGTTACTAATGGCCAGGTGTCAGTTGTGGGACTGAGCTACTGCTATTTCCTTGATACTCACCCTCTAGACCCAGACAGAATCATAACCCATAGGGTGCAGGAGAAGTCCGTTTGTGGAATGTGCTGATGAAAATATTTTGCTGCTCTATACAAAAGAATAGTTGGAAGACTGCTGTTGTATACCTCTTTTTCTCCTGTCTTTAATTGTTTGCCCTATTTGGTGGGTTCTTTCCATTCTCCTTCATTGAGTTGTGGTCATTTTGGTCCCTCTATAAAATATTTTTTGGTAAACTGTGTAGGGTTGGCTTTGTCATGAAATTCTTCAGTTGTTCTTTGTCCTGGAAGTATTTCACTTCTCCATTATACTTGAAAGGGAGTTTTGCAGACTATATCAGTCTGGGTTGGAATTTCTTTTTTTTTGGCTTATTGAGACAGGGTCTCACTGTGCAGTTCAGGCTGCTTTGAGCTCACTTTTGTAGCCCAGGCTGGTCTCGAACTCGTAGCGATCCTCCTGCCTCAGCCTTCCAAGTGCTGGGATTACAGGTGTGAGCCACCACACCCGGCGGAATTTCTTTTCTTGTACTTTGCTTCATGCTCTTGATTAGATGGTCTGTTTGGAGAAATCTGCCATTATTCTGATGGGTTTTCTTCTAAATGTGATCTGTTTGTTTTCTCTAGTGGCTCTTAGTATACTGTTCCTGTGCTTAATTTCTGGGATCTTGATTATTATATGTGTGGGTGTGGTTTTAATTGTGTTGATGTTATTTGGAGTTCTATATGCTTCAGTTATCTAAATGTCAGATTGTTTCCTCACATTTGGGAAGTTTTCTGCTATTCTGTCCATGTCCTTTTTATATCATTTGCATTGACTCCTTCTTTCTCATTGATGTTTATTAGTCTTACCTTGTTCACGTTTGCATCGTCTTACAGATGTTGAATTATTTTTTCCTGCATCTAAGTTTTTTTTTTTTTTTTTTTTTTTTTTTTTTTTTTTTTTTTTTTTTTTTTTTTTTTTTTTTTTTTTTTTTTTTTTTTTTTTTTTTTTTTTTTTTTTTTTTTTTTTTTTTTTTTTTTTTTTTTTGTGGAACCTAGGATTGAACTCAGGCCCTTGTGCTTGCCAGGCAAGCACTTATTCTACTGAGCTATCTCCCCAGCCCCATCGTAGTTGTTTTTAAAAGATCTTTTCTTGCTTCTCAAGATGGCGGCGGCCATGACTGAGGGGGAGAGAGGATATGGAATATTATCTTGTAAAATGGAAAGGATGGCCAGATTCTACAAATACTTGGGAACCTTTGCAAAATCTCAAGTGTCCATTACTACTTCAGCAATTCTTTAATGACAAGAATAATTATTTATCTCAGGTAAAGAAAGGCAAAGCAATAATTCCAAAAGACAGTAACAAAACTTTGAAACCTGCTGTTGCTCA
>PVJA010051417.1:0-12812 GCA_004027025.1 Myocastor coypus | reverse complement strand
TGCACCAATCCTCCTGCCTCAGCCTCCCAAGTGCTGGGATTATAGGCGTGCACCACCATACCGGGCCATGTCTCTGTCTTTTTTTTTTTTTTAAGAATTTTTTATTTTATTTATTTATGTTTTTCTTGCTTCAGAACCTTTATTTGTTTATTCACTCATTTTTATGGCCGGCTCAGCCCCCCAACCCACCCAGGGTAGAGCTGGCGCAGCATGTGGTGCCGGGGATCGAACCGCTGTCCCTGAAGCCGCCCATGCTTTCCCAAGCAGGCGCTTTAGACCACTGAGCCATCTCGCTGGGCCCCCATGTCTCTATCTTTATCAGAGACAAATCTTGCTATTTAGCCCAGGCTGGCCTCAATCTCACAGCAATCCTGCCTGTGCCTATCAAGTGCTGGGATTCTAGGTATGTGCCACTATCCTTGGCCCTTTGAAATTCTTTAGGATGCCTATTACAACTAAAAACTTAATATACTAAATTTCCAGTAAATTTAAACAATATTTGAGAGCTGGTACTATAGCACCATAGTATACACGCCTAATATGCCCCAAATATTCCACCACCACAACTACCAAAAAAAATGGTAATAGCGTAGAATGCCCAAAGTCTTCGGTTCACATCTCACCCCAGAAAGAAGGGCTATCATAAAGAAATCAACCAGCCGGGCGTGGTGGCTCACGCCTGTAATCCCAGCACTCTGGAGGCTGAGGCAGGAGGATTGGTGCGAGTTCGAGACCAGCCTGGGCTACAAAAGTGAGCTCAAGGCCAGCCTGAACTGCATAGCGAGACCCTGTCTCAAAAAATAAATAAATAAATAAAATACAGAAATCAACCAACAACAAATGCTGGAGAGGGTGTGGGGGAAAAGGACCCTTCTCCACTGCTGGTGGGAATGCAGATTGGTGCAACCATTATGGAAAGCGGTGTGGAGGATCCTTAAAAAACTAGAACTGGACGGGCCTGGCAGGATGGCTCAGTGGTCTAAAGCGCCTGCTTTGGAAAGCTTAGGCAGCTGCAGGGACCGTGGTTCGATCCCCGCGGCGCCAGCCCTGCCCTCAGGGCAGGCTGAGCTGGCCATAAGAAATAAATAAACAAACAAAAGTTCTGAAACAATAAAAAAATAAAATAAAATAAATTCTAAAAAATAAATAAATATTTAAAAAAAAAAAAAAAACTAGAACTGGAAATCCCATTCAATCCAGCTATACCTCTACTGGGAATTTTCCCAGAAGAACTGAAAACATCATACCATAGTGATATCTGTGCACCTAAGTTTATAGCAGCCCAATTTGTAATAGCCAAATCTTGGAAACAACTAAAATGCCCATCATTTGAAGAATGATTGAAAGAAATGTATTTTTATACAATGGAATATTACTCAGCTGTAAAGAATGATAAACTGGAAGACTTTATAAATGGATATATATTGAACATATACTAATAAGTGAAATAAACCAGACCTACATTTGCTTTAAAAAAAAAAAAAAAAGTCTTTGGTTCAGTTCCCAGCACTACAAAAAGAGATATTTGAGTGGAAGAGTACATAAAACATTCTGTTTATGGCTAGGTGTGTTATACACCCCTATAATCCCAGTACTTGGGAGACTATGGCAAGAGACTGCTGAGTTTGAGGCTAGCTTGGACTACATACGTAGTAAGACTGTCTCAGAGAGAAAGAAAAAGAAAAAGAAAAAGAAAAAGAAAAGAAAAGAAAAGAAAAGAAAAGAAAAGAAAAGAAAAGAAAAGAAAGATAGGGGCCTGGCGGAATGGCTCAGTGGTCTAAAGCGCCTGCTTGGGAAAGCTTGGGCGGCTTCAGGGACCGCGGTTCGATCCCCGGCACCACGTGCTGCGCCAGCCCTGCCCTCAGGGCGGGCTGAGCCGGCCATAAAAATGAGTGAATAAACAAACAAAAGTTCTGAAACAAAAAATAAATAAATAAATTTTAAAAAAAAGAAAGATAGATAGATAGATAGATAGATCCTATTTACACAGCTTGAAGTTCTTCCTTATTATAATGTTTCTGTGACCATCCCTGTTTCTTCTCCTTACAGCAATTCTTGGCCACACAGTTGATTATGCAAACATCAGAGTCTGGTATCAGTGCTAAAAGTCTCCGAGGGAGAGATTCTACCCGAAAACAGGATGCTTCTGAGAAGGTGAGGAGACCAGCAAAAGAGCCTGTTTGCCAGTGTTCCAGTGCTAGAAGTCTAAAGCATCTAAAGAACTTAACTACTTTGCACTGCCAACCTTATACTTTTCATTGTATAGAGATAATTTGATATTAGGATAGTAGTTGTTTGCTCCCACCCAAACACTGAAGAACCCTGCTATGACTTAAAAATCCAATTAACTGAGATGAATTTTAGTGGTGTGAGAGTATTATTATTTCTTTTGGGAAACTGCCCTTGAGGTGGGGGAGAAGAGTTAGCTTGGTGTAGTTGAAGTCTATCAGTTACCATTCTAGTGTCATAGTGGCTAAGTTGCTTTTGAATCTCTCTCCTTTCATTCTTGAGTTTTAAAATTTTGTCTGTGTGTATGGTGCTTGTGTCTCTGTCCTGAGGTTTGGGGTGCTTACGGCTGAGAGTTTCTGTGGAACCTGATCAGTGTTTGTTTGTCCTCTAACAGGACAGTGTCCCCATGGGCTCTCCTGCCTTCCTTCTCTCTCTCTTTGTAAGTATTGAATGGCTGCAAGGGGTGGTATTACCAGAAAGATTCTCAGCTCCTGCTGGTTATGGGTGGCAAGGGAAATCCAACATGCAGACTGTGGCAATATCTTAAACTTCTGTTTATTCAGATCATTAAATAAGAAACTCTTGGGGCTGGGGAGATAGCTCTGTGGCACAAGTGCCTGCCTGGCAAGTGCAAGGTTGTGAGTTTGAACCCCAGTCCCGCCAAAAAAAAAGGAAAAAAACTCTCTTCTTCTGCATTTCTGTCTGTTTTGTGTGTGTGTGTTTGTTGCGCGTGCATGCATGAGTGTGTGCACGTGCATGTGCATGTGCATGCAGGCTGGGTAAGGGACTATTTATGAGATCACTGGGCAAAAGGGTATTTTGTGGGTATAGGGGTGAAAAAAATGCTCTTCATTTCTGGACTCTACCATTGACCAATACATTTCTTAAAAATACAAGATTGCTCAGAGGTGCTACTGTCACCTAACTTTCAATGATGTTCCTCATACTAGCAAACACATAGCACATAGTTTATCACTTTTTTTTTTTTTTTTTTCCTGAAATTAAATTGTAAGATTCAGTGCCACATACATACTCAGTAACGCTAATGATCTCAGTAACATTGACTGTTTTGTACAGGAGTGGCTGATGAAGTTGTAGATAAGCTTTAGCTACTCTAAAAGATTTTTTTCTTCTGTGAATTAAATGACTCTGTGTAGCTCATTATAAAGTTGTGAGCCATGACATAATGGATGGAGTATCAGGCAAAATGCTATATGGTCTTAAGGTCATCAGATAGTTTCTTGGGGCCTTGTCTTCCTCATCTGTATGATAGAACTAATGCACTGAAGTACCTGTCCAGCCTACCTCACAGGGATGTTGTGAGGATGAAATGAAAGAATGAATATGGAACTGATTTGAAAAAAAAAATATTAAAAGTGTTATCCAAATACAAGGTGGTATTTTTATTCTTACTATTGCCTCATAGACAACTTATATTCATAACCTCTAAAAATTTTAGAATCCTAGCATGTTAAAAATGTAAAAATGGGGAATGTAGCTCAGTGCTAGAGCACTTTGCTAACATGTACTGAGACCCTGGGTTTGATCCCCTGTACCAGGAAAAAATATATATAAAAATGGTCTAGCCCAGCAAAATATTCACTAGTTCATCTTGTCTACAGGCCTCTCAGCCTGTACAACAGACAGAATACTATGATCTCCATTTACTGGCCTGCAACAGTGACTCTGGATCCCCAACAGTTGGCTGGCTATTACAGGCTGGTTAATAGAATCTTTTATCTATTGAAGACAGCAAAATATTGCACAAGAGGAAGGAGCTGGGCTGCAGGGAGAGAGCAGCAGATGGAAAGAAGCCTGATTGTCGTGATCTCATGGAAAACAACTTTCAGGAGGTGCTAGGGAACTAGTGCCAGGGTCAGTCTGCAGGAAAGGCCTTTCTTATAGGGATCAACAGTTGGACAGGTATGTTAGCCAAAAATCACCATCCCTGCCCTTTCTGACACTTCTAACCTTTCATTTATTCTTTCTGTTCCTTTTTACATGATTTGGGCCTGGGTGGGATGACTAACACATAGTCATTCTGTGGGACCCTAGGTAAATTGCAAGGACCTCTGTGATGGGCATGAGCAAGGTACTCTGTCCTATATTTCCCTTGACAAACTACCAGGTGTTTTTATAGGTAATTTGTGGGAAGACAGAAATATGCCCCCTAGGCCCTCTCGAGTTTTTGTTTTGTTTTCTGATTTTCTCTTCTCCCACAAGATGAACCCCCAACATTCCTGTTGCATCTTGTTTCTGCCTCCTAACCAACTCAATTCTCACTCCCTTTTTTTTTCTCTATCATCTAGGATGGGGGAACCAGGGGACGCCGCTGTGCCATTGAAGCAGACATGAAGATGAAAAAGTGAAAACTTTAGACTATCATCTTTGAGCTGAACCTAAAACTGAAGTAAACAAGATAGAGCTTGGGCTTGTGGGCCCAGTTCTGAAAGTGGAAGTTACATGAGGAGATGCCTGGGCCACACAACATGAGCTGAGGAAATCTCAGAATAACACAGCTGCCTGTTTTAAGGCAAAAATCATGGGTTATGTTATTGCCCCAATGTATAGCTAACAGATTATAGCTAGTTTGTACTGTCTTGTGAAGTATACAGACTTTAAAAAAAAAACTGTGAAGTGTATATGTATAAAATAAATTGAAAGAAAACTGGCCCTGGCCATGTCATTTATGTTTGTGCGTGCATACATACATAAATTTGGAACTTGTGGCTTCTTGGTAATGTGGGAATGAGATTGTTTATAGGGGAAAGGTGGTCTTATGATCTGCCTGCTACAACTGAGAGTAGGTGAGTAACCAAGACTGCATTTATAATTGTTTTAAAGTATCTTACAATTAGGAACATTTTTTTCATGCTCTATTAAATATTTTGTTGTTAAAAAATGTTTGAAACATCTTGAATGAGAAAGTTTAAGGCTTTTTAAATTGTGTTCATGGCACTGGTTTAGAATTAAAAAATGCACATTGACCATTATCTCAATAATGTTTGTCTCAATATTTTCTTTTGAAATGATAGTTCTAGAATAAGGTATTTATATTTCCTTCCTATTCCTATAGGTAGGACTCTTGTGTGTAGAGTTGTTTTTTTATTGAGCTAGTCTTACCAGGTTGCCAAGGATGGGCTTGAACTCGAAATGCTCCGGCCTCAGTCAGGCAGAGTTCTTAATTAGCATTGCCATTTGAGGGCTAACCTATTTTGCTCAGGGGCAGACTTGTGCAGCATGCATGAAACCCTCAATCCAATCCCCAGCAACACACACACACGAGTCTGTTATTAAAGCAGTCTACAACATGTAACACAAACACAGAAGCACTCTTAAGTTGGAGAAGTGTGTGGAAAGGTCCAAGGTATAGGCATTTATGGTGGCAGGAGGGAGGCAGTTGTAATTGGATTGGGGACTACACTAAGAATAGTGATGTACACTGGTTAAGAGAACAAAATAGGGTAAACCTATGGAAGACTGTCAGGTTGAAAAATTTATGTGTGAGATACGTATTCTGAAGCAGTGAGACTATTGAGTGCTGGTCGTATTAATGTAGCTGGGGCTGAGGAGATAGCTCAGTAAAATAAGCACTTGCTGGGCCTGAGTTCAATTCCTGGTTCTGGAAAAAAAAAAAGTAGCTGGGCAAGGTAGCATGTTCCTGCAATCCCAACTACTGCAAAAGCTGAGGTTGGAGAACTACAAAATTGAGACCAGCCTGGGCAATTTAGGAAATTAGGTCTTATAAAGGGCTGGGTGTGATGGCATAATACACCTATAATTCTAGCACTTGGGAGGCTGAGGCAGCAGAATCACCACAGTTTAAGGCCTGCCTGGGCTATGTAGACAATATAAAGTTAAAATCCTGTAATCTCAAAGGGGCTGGGGAGATAGCTCCGTGATACAAGTGTCTGCCTGACAAGTACAAGGTTGTGAGTTTAAACACTGGACCCACAAAAAAAAAAAAAAAAAACAACCTGTAATTTCAGCTCTTGGGAGGCTGAACACAGGATCACTACAATCTGATCTACATAGTAAAACCTTGTTGACCCTGTGCTTAAAAAAAAAAAAACTGCATGTAATCTAGTGGTTAGCATGATAGCTCTAGGTTCAGTCTCTACTACTGGGGGAAAAACAAATCCAGACTGGCAAGAACACAGAATTGTGGCAGGAACACAAGAATTGTGGAAGAAAGCTGGCAAGATTTTCACTGAATAGAAGACAAAAAAGTTGGGTTTCTATAAACTTAAGAAAATAGTATTTGTAAGTAGAGATAAGGAAATTCAGAAAAACATTATGGAGATAGGAAGAAAGATTTTCATTGTAGAAATATTGAAGCAGTTGGTAGGATATCTAAAGGGAATTGAAGCCGGGCGTGGTGGCGTACACCTGGGTAATCCCAGCACTTGGGAGGCTGAGGCAGGAGGATCGGTACAAGTTTGAGGTCAGCCTGGGATACAAAAGTGAGCTCAAGGCCAGCCTGATCTACATAGTGAGACCCTGTCTCAAAAAGATTTAAAAAAAAAAAAAAAAAAAAGGAATCGATTTTTAGATGCATGGAGAAATGATAGCAGTGTGCATATGAGAAGTGAAGATGAAGGCTGGGAATTAGATTTGGATTTGAGTCTCAGGACTATAAAAATGAGAGATTTGGGAGCCACTGTAATATAAAATTGAAACCTCAAAATATGTATCATTTATCATCAATGGTGGTGGTAGTTCTTTTGGAAACAGGACTTTACACTATTTCGCAGGCTGGCCTAGAATTTGCAGGGCTGCCTCTATCTAAATAGGAACATTTTTTTAAAGTAACCACTAGTAAGCAGAGAGCCAAGCAGGAACAACACTTTCTTGCAAGTTGTCAAGAGCAGAAGATAGGGTAGAAGAAAAGCAGGATAGTAGTATAGTGCAGACAACAAAGGACAATTTTAAAGCTCATTGTTTCAATTTTACCCTCAGATGTGACTGTTGGACATGATTAGGAGGATACCAAACATAATCTTAAGTATGTTTAATGGTTAGGGCAAATATATATGCAAAAGAAATACCCATTTTCCCCTACCTTAAAGTTTATTATAAAGCCGGGCGTGGTGGCACACGCCTGTAATCCCAGCACTCTGGGAGGCTGAGGCAGGAGGATCAGTGAGAGTTCGAGACCAGCCTGGCCTACAGAATTGAGCTCAAGGCCAGCCTGAACTGTACAGTGAGACCCTGTCTCAAAAAAAGACAAAAAAAAAAGTTTATTATAGTTGAAGTTATGGATGATTTGAAATAGGCAGTCTATTAAGGTAGTTATGCTTGCTTGTTCTTTTCCTTTTGCAGTATGAGGACATCAAAGTAAAAAAAAAACTTATTGGGTAATATCTTTATTATATTGGCATGAAGCCACTGCTTATTCCAGAAAAAAAAAAAAATCTTACCATGTATTTTATTAGCTAATTTATATTCTACTGATGAATAGAAAATTCTAGCCCTTTCTGCTGAGCTTGAAAGAACAAATGCTTTAAGAATGTTGATTTAGGGCCTGGGGAGATAGCTCAGGAGCACAAGTACCTGCCTGGCAAGTGCAAGGTCCTGAGTTTGATCCCTAGTTCCGAAAAAAAAAGAAAAAAGATAAAAAAGAGTATTGATTTAAGTGAATTTAATGCATTTTCTATATGTTTACAGATGGGACATGAGTGGGTTTGGTTGAATTCTGAGCGAGAGTATCACAATGACCCTGAGTTGAACAACAACTACAGATCCCTCTTCAGCTCATGGGACTCCAGTCTGGATCTTGATGTAGGCAACTGGAGGGAAATTGAGGATCGAGAAGCAGAGGAACCAGAGGAAAGCAACCCAGGGAGAGAACCTAGTCAGCTGTTCATGGGGGACAGAGGCAGTGAGGAATCTCAGGAAGAAGCAGAGCAAGTCAGCTGCCAGAACCTCCTTCAGTTTCTCTCTGAGGTAACATGGAACTCATTCTCAAAACTGAAAGAATCTCAACTTTGTAAGAATATTCTTACATGTCTCTACCTCAGAATTGTTGACTAAAATATATACTCCACAGTGGAAGTGGCTAAGTTCAGTGCTATGTCCCCTGTACTGGGTGGTGATACAGACTATGCACTAAATATATATATATATATATATATATATATATATATATATACACACACACACACATATATGTTTGTTTTTGTTTTTCTAGCGGTCATCTTTTACCGAGCATTAATTCTCACTTAGGCTATGAACACAGACGGGAGTAGGATGAGGCAGTCACAGGCTAGAGTGCAGTGTGCCCTCCACACTGGTCTCTTTTCAGTGGTACTTGTGTTGCCACTCATGTTCGAGTTCCTTCTAAAAAAAAAAAGGCAGTAGTTGAAAAGCACATAGGCTAGGGGCTGGGGAGTTAGCTCCATGGCACAAGTGCTTGCCTGGCAAGTGCAAGGTTGTGAGTTTGAACCCTGGTCCTGCAAAAAAAGAAAAAGAAAAGAAAAGCATGTAGGCTGCTAGCACCATGTTCAGCCCTGCAATGCTCCCTTTCTTCACGTTGATGTACTTCTTGTAATACTGGTTGTAACCTCTCTGAAATTGCAGTAATGCCCGGAGAGAAATCCCACATCAGTATCCAGCTGGGCAGCTCCCCTGCTTTCACATCCAAGAGTCTCTTCTCTTTCAGTGGTACAATGGAAGCCATCTTGGAGTATGTTCTGAATATATGTTTTAAGACACCCTTCACCCCCACCTAGTCCTTGGGAGCATGAATCATAGGAAGTAAGATTTGCATATGCAGGACAACCTTGAGTGTCCTTGCAATTCATTCTTTTAGTCACGGAAGGTTGTATTTAGCCAAGCTTTTCTTTTCAAAGATTTGTTTATTTGGTACAGGGTCTTGACATGCAGCCTGCACTTGTAGTGATGCTCTTGTTTCAGCCTCCTTAGCACTGGGATTACAAGCATACCCAGTTTTGGTGGCCAGCACAGTGTGGGGCCAGCGTGGCATGTGGTACTCCAATCTGGGTCTTTGTACTTGCCATGCAGGTGCTTAGACCACCAAGCTATCTCCCTGGCTCCAAGGTTTTCTTAAAGCTTAAAATATTTTGGCTTCAAAGGTTTTGCTTTGTGGTAGTGTGTAATGGTACTGGGTATTAAATTTAGGATATCTGATTGAGCTTTAACAACTTTGCTAAGTTGCTAAGACTAGCCTGAAACTTAGGATCCTCCTGCCTCAGCCTCGTGAATAGCTGCCAGTAGCTGGCAGTATTTTCTTTTTTTTTTTTTTTTTCCTTTGAGACAGGGTCTCATTATATAGTACAGGCTGGCGTTGAACTCACCTTTGTACTCCTGTTTCAGCCTCCAAGTGTTATGATGATAGGCCTGCACCACTAGTGTCCTAGTTAGGTAGGGCCTGAAGGCCAGAAATAGATTTGGATAGAGAATTTGTATTAATACTATAATTGAATGTATGTAAGAGAACCTAGGTCAGAATCAACAAATAGTCAATTTAGATGCTGCCACTTATCTCTGTAGTGCCTGACACATCTTTGTTTTTTTTCCTTTGGTATAGAAATCAAACTCAGGACCCTGTGCTTGCCAGGCAGGTGTTTGTGCTACTGAGCTATCTCCCCAGCCCCTCTGTAGTGTCTATAGCTATAAAAATTTTCAAGTTGTCTAGACAGCCTCTCCCAATTGGTCAGAACTGATATTTCAGATTGGGCTGGGGATACAGTTCATTGGCACAATGCCTGCCTGACATTTCAAAGTCCCAAAAGAGTCAAGAACTACTTCTTGTTCAATATAATATCTGTAGCAACCAGTCCTTGGCCTACATATGTAAGATATTCAGGAAATCATGAAGTAAACCTGTTTGCTTTCTTAGACTTAGTCATAATGACCATGTAAGCATGTGGCATTATTGATGTATGGGAGGATGATTTCCATGGGTGATCCTATGCATCTAATAATAAACTTCAATTGCAGGTAGCTTATTTAATGGAACCATTGCACATTAGCAGCAAAGAAGTAAATGAAGGCTGTTGCTCTCTACTTGGTACCAGACAACAAGAGGGAAGGAAAATTGATGCTACTGAAGGAGAAAAGGAGCCTTGTGGTGAGACTGAAGAACTTTTAGACCAGATAGACTCCTTAGTAGCTGAGGAGGTGCTATTGAGAGGAAATAGAAAGCCAGAAGTGATACCAGCCCTCTCTGATATTTGTGCAATTCAGAGAATACCCACAGAGAAAGAAGAGGTAAGTAAGTCACATCAGGTGTCTGGTTAGTCTTCGTAACCAGGAAGAGCCAAGTGGTTGATCAGAGCACATAAACTAAATCTGGCAGAGCCGGGTGTGGTGGCTCATGCCTGTAATCCCAGCACTCGGGAGGCTGAGGCAAGAGGATCAGTGCGAGTTCGAGACCAGCCTGGGCTACAAAAGTGAGCTCAAGGCCAGCCTCAACTGCGTAGCGAGACCCTGTCTCAAAAAGACAAAAAAAATAAAATAAAAATAAATAAATCTGGCAAGTTAGTCCACCTGGGTCTACATCCTGGTGTAGCATCAAGTTTAGTTATATAATCATATATAACTAAATGTTATTAATCAACCTCAGTTTTATCTACTACCAGCAAGATAATTATTTTTTGCTTTGAGATTTAAATGAGACAGTCCAGCTGGGGTTGGTGGTACATATCTGTCATTCTGGCTGAGACTGAGACAAGATCAGTTGAGCCACGAATTCAAGACCAGTTTGGGCCACATAGTTAGACCTTATCTCAAAATGAATGAATGAATGAATGAATAAGAAAATTTATGTAGAACAGTCCGTACTAATGTTTGTTGTGGTAAATAGTAAAATTTATCATGTCACTATCATTATTGATATAACTTGCCCAGCTATACATTTTAACTCTAGGGAAACAGATGCTATGATTTTAATTAATATAGCATCCATTGATTGAGAATTGAGTAAACACTGTTTTTTCATTCTGGAAGTAGGAGAGTAGTTTTCAGTTTTCCACCTAAGATTATTACTAAGAGTTCATTTAGTTAGGCTTAGTTAAACTGGCTTTCTTTTATGGGTGTATATAATTGGCCATTTTTCACCTGAAGGTCAGCCTTCATTTACTTCATCCAAGTAAAATTACCAGTAAACCTTTGTCTCAGTTACTTTTCTCTCAGTGCTGGGACAAAATATCCAATGCCTGGAGTTAAAAATGGAAAGGTTTATTTAGCTCACATTTGGTGGAGGTTTTAGTCCATACTCAGCTAGCTCAGGGGCAGAGTAGCACATGACAAAAGCAGTTCATGGCCCAAAAAACAGCAAAACAGCAAGAGCAAAAAGGCAGGAATAGTGGCAGAGACAGAGGCAAGCCTCTCTCCCTTCCTTATGTTGCATCCAGGCTATCTGCTCAAGGCTGACTGTAACACTCACACCCAGCATTGGATCATAAATTAATCATAAACTTTAAAGGTCCACCCCATGGCTACATGAGGCTTTGGAGGGACAACTAGACACAATTGTAACAATCTTTTTTCTAAATTTTCCTAGAATTCCCAGGGGAAGACTCAGCAAGAGTGCAGGGGAAAAGACCAGGGTGAAGAGTATGCTTCAGAGATAGAAGACCAGCCCACTTCAGGAGACTCTGATGATGGCTTCAGCATTCAGGAAACTCCACTAGTGGATATCCTTTTCAGCCATGCTAACTCCTCAAAACTGTAAGTATGGGGCTGAGGGTATAACTCAGTGGTGGAATGCTTCTCTATCTGGCTTTGATTACCAGCCCTGGGAGAAGGGGAGAAAAAGATATATCAATATAGAGCTAGGTATGATAGCACATGCTTATAATCCCAGCACTCAGGAGGCTAGAGCAGGAATATTGCCATGAGTTCAAGGCCAGGTAGTTAGGACCACATAGTGAGTTCAATGTGAGCCTGAATTATATACCAAGACCCTGTCTTAAACTAGCCCCTCCAAAATAAAATAGATAGATAGATAGATAGATAGATAGATAGATGCTTGTGCTTGCCAGACAGGTGCTTATGCTACTGAGCTATCTCCCCAGCCCCTCTGTAGTGTCTATAGCTATAAAAATTCTCAAGTTGTCTAGACAGCCACTCCCAATTGATCAGAATTGACATTTCAGATTTGACTGGGGATATAGTTCAGTGGAACAATGCCTATGGAAATGATGAAGTTATAAAAATTATATATATATCCCTAGGCTCTTTTCTGGCTCCTCCTGTACTGTGCACTGTAGCCTTCGGAGCAGTCTGCAGGCCTGTTCTATATCCTTTTATTTTCACTTGCAGTTATGTGACATTTACTTTTATACAAAAGGGAATAAAAGTAGGAAAAGAATTGTTTCTTAGAAGATAGCAGGTGTTATTGGGCATGGTTGTGTGTTCCTATAATTCTAGGTACTTGGAAGGTTGAAGCAGGACTGCAAGATTGCCAGCCTTGGTAATTTAACTAGCGAGACCTCATCTGTCTTATAAATAAATAAATAAGACTGGGGCCATAGCTCAGTGATAAGAGTACTTGCTTAATATGTGAGGCCCTGGGTTTTGTTCCAGATGCCATTTAAAAAAAAAAAACAAAAAAAAAA
>PVJA010051416.1:0-12827 GCA_004027025.1 Myocastor coypus | reverse complement strand
AAAAGAGCTTTTCAATGAAAATTACAGTACTCTGAAGAAAGAGATCCTAGAGGATTTCAGAAAATGGAAAGATATTCCCTGCTCCTGGATAGTAAGAACCAATATTGTGAAGATGGCTATACTCCCTAAATTGTTATATAGATTTAATGCAATTCTCATCAAAATAACATCAACATACCTCACAGACCTGGAGAAGTCATTCCTAAAATTTATTTGGCACCATAAAAGACGCAGAATTGCAAAGACAATCCTGGGCAACAAAGGTAAGGCAGGAGGCATTACAGTTCCTGATCTAAAATTATACTACAGAGCTACCATGATGAAATCAGCATGGTACTGGCAAAAAAAAAATAGACCTGAGGATCAATGGAATAGAGTATAAGATGCAGAAGTAAATACAAATGCACTCAGCCACCTTATTTTTGACAAAGGGGCCAAACATGTTTACTGGAAGAAAGATAGCCTCTTTAGCAAATGGTGCTGGAAAAACTGGCTCTCCACCTGTCAAAAACTAAAACTTGATCCAGGTCTATCACCATACACTAAACTAAAATCAAAATGGATTGAAGATCTAAATATTAAAAGAGAAACCCTAAACCTCCTAGAGGAGAAAGTCAGAGGAAATCTTAGACATCGGAGTAGGCAGAGAGTTCATGGACAAGAATCAAAAAGCACGTTTAACACGCGAAATCAATAAATGGGACCTCCTCTGGATGAAAAGTTTTTTCATATCAATAGAAATTACCAACAAAGTGAAAAGACAAACCACAAATTTTGAAAAAAAATTTAACTAATAAATATTCAGACAAAGGTCTTCTACCTAAAATTTATAAAGAACTAAAAACCATTAGGGTCCTAAAATTCAAAGGTCCAATCCAGAAATGGACATCTGAGATGAACACACAGTTCTCAGAGAAAGAAATTCAATAAGCCTATAAATACATGAAGAAATGCTCCACATCACTAGCCATCCACAAAATGCAAATCAAAAGAACACTTAGATACCATCTCACCCCAGAAAGAATGGCTACTATAAAGAAATCAACCAACAACAAATGTTGGAGAGGCTGTGGGGAAAAAAGAACACTTCTCCACTGCTGGTGGAAATGCAGACTGGTGATACCATTATGGAAAGCAGTGTGGAGACTCCTTAAAAAACTAGAACTGGAAATCCCATTCAATCCAGCTATCCCCCTACTGGAAATTTTTCCAGAACTCAAAACATCATATCATAGTTATCTCTGTGCACCTATGTTTACAGTAGCACAATTTGTGATAGCTAAATCCTGGAAACAACCAAAATGCCTATCATCTGAAGAATGGTTGACAAAGATATGGTATTTTCATAAAATGGAATACTATTCAGCTATAAGGAATGATAAACTAGAAGACTTTAAATATAAATGGATGTATCTTGAGCGTATACTCATATAAATATATAAATAAATATAAGTAAACCAGACCTACATATGCAAAAATCGTATAGTCTCCCTAATTTAAGGACCCAAAAGAAGAAATAAATAAATAAATTTTGGGTGGCACCAGAAATCAATCTCAGAACCTTGCGTTTTCTGCAGTCTCAACCCCTATAATTTTATTTTATTTATTTATTTATTTATTTATTTATTTATTTATTTAGAAAGATGACTTAAATACAATTGGAAGAGTTAAAAAAATTAATGCTTATTGAAAATATTAATGGGGGCTGGGGAGATAGCTCAGTGGAATAAGTGCTTACCTGGGAAGCAGAAGGTCCTGAGTTTGATCTCTGGTACCACCACCAAAAAAAAAAAAAAAAAAAAAAAAAAAAAAAAAAAAAAAAAAAAAAAAAAAAAAAAAAAAAAAAAAAAGATTAGGGAGCTGGGGAGATGGCTCCGAGGCACAAGTGCCTGCTGGGCAAGTGCAAGGTCGTGAGTTTGAACCCCAGTCCCACAAAAAACAAAAATAAAAATAAAAAAAAATAAAAAAAATAAAGAAAATATTAATGATTAATTGTTTGATCAGTCTTACATACCTATGTCTGTTGATCTATACTTATTTGATGATGAAAACATGTAATGCAACCATTGTTAAATTTCTTCTTGTTTTGAAATTCTGTGCTATATGTTCTCTTGTCACTTTTTTTTCTGTTTTTGTTTCTGCTATTTTTACTCTTAAAAATATAATAAAAAATACATATGGTATAGACTTTCAAGACAAGAGTAGTAAATTTATCATGGCTGTTATATTACCTATTTTTATCATCAAATCTGTTGTTCCAATTAACAGATATGAAAGTATAGGCAAATAATTGAATATTAATGTCTGCTTTCCTTTTTCTTTTTTTGTATTTAGTGCAAGGTTTACAGGACCTTACTACATAGATTAGACTACTAGTGGTCCACTTGTGTTCAGTGTCCCAAGCACTGGGATTGCAGGTGTGACCCTCCATGCCCAGTCACAATCGCCAAATGAATGAGTTCTGGGGTGAGGCAGGCACAGCATGCCAGGATCAAACTTTGGCCACTGTGCTTTGCTTAAGCATGTGCTTTAGTCTGTAGAGATATCTGGCCTGCTCCAGTGTTTGCTTTAAATAAATGTTAATGTTTCTCTTGTCTGTTTTACTGTTTTTAAAAATTATTTTACAGAAGGAAAATAATGATAAGATCCTAGAAATGGTTTATACTTAGAAGATCAAGAGGAGAGCTATTCATGGTTTTTGTATTATAGGTCATGTTCCTCCATATAGTTGCTTAGATCACAGATAACAGCATAGAAAGTTAGTCAAAATTCTCAACTTTAACTGCTATTTTCCAAAAAATAGAGGAAATTATTAGTTCAATCATCACAGCTATCCTGTATCTGTACTTGCGTCATTTTACCACCTTCCTTTTTTTTCCTATCTTTTTCTTTTACCTTATCTTAGTTCTTTAATCATTATGTTCAGTTTCTTTCTGTTTTGCTATAACTATCATACCTGTCAGGCTTTATTTATTTTTTCAGGTACTTATGCTAGGGAGACAATATGACATTTACACATATGGGTCTGATTTATTTCACATATGAGTATAGCCTTTAGGTGCATCCACTTACTTACAAAGGCTTCCAGTTTATTTTTCTGAGTAATACTCCATTGTATAAAATACCACATCTTTTTCATCCATTCCTCAGGTGATGGACATTTTGGTTGTTTCCAAGATTTCACATGGCAAATTGTGCTGCTATAATCATGGGTGCATATGTATCACTGTGGTATGACGTTTTCAGTTCTTTTGGGAAAATACTCAGAATGAAAACAGCAGGGTTGAATGAGATTTCCAGACGTAGTTTTTTGAGGAGTTTCCGTACTGATTTCCTTAGTGGTTGTGCCAGTCTACATTAACACCAACATACGAGAAGTGCTCATTTTTCTTCACAGCCACTCCAGTATTTGTTATTGGTTAATTTCTTTCTGATGGCCATTCTTTCTAGGGTGATACAGTATCACAACATTGTTTTAACTTCATTTTTATTTTTAGTGGCCAGTGCTGTGGAGCATTTTCATGTATTTTTTTGCCACTTAGATCTCTTTCTCTGAGAAGTGTATATTCATCTCAGATGCCCATTTTTTTATTAGATTCTTCAGTGATTATTGTAGAAGTCTAATTTGACCTGCAAATAAAGTTTGGAAGATGTCTTCTACCTAATTTTTTGAAAGAGTTTGAAAGATGTTAGTATTAGGTTATATCTAAATCTTTAGTAGAATTAAAAGTGAAAACACACTGTCCTTGATGGAACAATTTTCTTTTTGGATGAAGTTAGTTTTTTCAGGTTTTATATTCACCACAGACAATCTAGGTAGCTTGTGTGTGTTTTTGTGTCAAAACGAAGAATTGCCCCTTTTTGTCTGTTTTCAATTTGCTGGCATATAATATTTTGAGAATTATCATTTCATTGTATCTGTGTGGTATCAGATGTTGGATTTGTTTTTCATCTCTTTTAATTATTAGTATCTTCTCTCCCTGTATTTTGGACAGTTAACCTAATATTTAAATTTTATATTTTTAAAAACAATTGTTCCTAAACTTGGTTTTTATATATTTTTTAGGATCAATTTCAGTGATTTGTGTTGTGAAGTGTGGGACACCAGACAGTGATGGTTGTGGCGTAGTTGACCTCCTCTGTGAGTACAAAGGAGGAAGCCAGCAAGCTGAGGTCCAGGGAGGGTGCTGCCTGGTATGCCCCAGGTCTAGGGAACAGAACACACTGAGGTCTGGCTGCTCATCGGGCCCTATGTGCTTTACACAGGGGAGGCAGATGTATCTAATGCCACTCTAGTTGCTGGTTCCCACCTCTGCGTGAGTACAGCTGGGATGAGTGTGACGCTCTGGCTCCCTGTGCACTAGAGGCAAGAGGACCCCGGCAGCAGACCTCTTCCATGCTGTTTTTCATCTTTCATCTATGTTGGTTCCCTGGGATGGAGCCAAACTTGCAGGTTAGACTCCTACAGTGAGATATACTTTTATTTCCTCTTAAAGTCCAATTCAGGGTTTTTTTTCTATTTTCATGAGGTAGAGAATTAAATTGCTTATCGAAAATCTTTCTGTAATGATGTAAATATTTATGAGTGCAAAGTTTCCTTTTACAATCGCAATCCTTTAGGTTTTCTGTGGTTGGATTTCAATTTTTACTTCCATCAGTCGTTTCTAATTTATCTACTAGTTTCTTCATTGAAACACTGGTTATGTAGGGATGTGCATTCCCTCCCAATGTGCTTGCAAGTCTAAGAAGTTCCTTTTGTTAATGATTTTCATGCTTATAAATTATAGTTTTTAAGTATTTTAGTTATGATTTTATAATTTTGTTGAGAGCTTGTGATTCATGATATTTACATGAAATGCTTTCCAGGCTGAATATTTAAGAAGAAATAAATGAAAAAAAAAATAGTGCCATTAGCAAAAGCCACATTAGCAATAACAATAGTAATAAATTTAACCTATGAAATCAATGGTATCTTTGGAAAAAACAATAAAACCTGATTGAAACAAATTTAGGATGACATAAATACATTTAATAATATTTCGTTTATTAAGTTGAAAAAAATAAATGTTACTAAAATGGCCACACTGTACCGAAAGACATACAAGCTACATATAATACCTATCAAAAAGCAAAGGATATTCTTTATAGTTATAAAGTAATCCTAAAATTTCTATGGAACCAAAAGAAATTAGAAGTATCAAACTTTAATAGCTATATTAATATCCTGTCAAAAATAAACACTTCATGACTTTAAAATATCACATAAAGCATAGTAATCAAAGTGGGACAATGCTGGCATGAAAAGAAGCAGTGAGGCCAATAGAACACAGAAGGCCACCACAGGCAATTCACGTCTATGCAGCCAACTGAACTGTGAGGAGGTTACCTGGAACACACGATGAGAAAAGGACAGATTTTTAAATAAACGTTGTTGGAAAATTTCTATAGCTTATTGGAAATAAATTAAATTAGATTTTTTCAAAGTATATATGAAAAATATCAACTTAAAATGAACTCCAGGCTCAAATATAACTACTTAATTTATATAAGAAAACAATGAAAGCGCTTCATGAAAATCCTTTAAGGAAAAAGTTTTTGTTCCTTTTTTTTTTTTTTTTTTTTTTTTTAAGTATAAGACCTCAGAAACACATGCAACAAAAGCAAAACTAGAGAATTTAGGTTGCATCAAAATAAAAATCTTGCATATAGCAACAGATATAACAGTGAAGAGACAATCTACAGAATATGAAAATAATATTTGTGAACTATAGAACTTATGAAGGAATAACGTTAAACATACAAAAGAACTCAAGGACAAATACATGGATCACTCATTTAAAAACTGAGCATTTGACCTGTGTTTGAGCATTTGACCTGTGCTATGGTTAGTGTATAGGTGCCCTCCCAAAGCCTCCTGCAGTCATGAGGAGGCTTCTGGAATTTGTAACTGATTATTGTGAAAATGGAGGCTGCTCCTCCCCTGGGGCAGGTGATTTGCATTTCAATGTAAAACTCCAGAAGTTAGCTGCTTGAGCAGCTAGCTCTCCTGTGCTCTTGCTGTTATCAGCCACCATGAAAGGTTGTTTTCTGCCATGTCCCTCTGCCTTGGAGCCAGCTGAATATGCACTGAAACCTGCAGTAACTGGGAAGTAAATAAACCTTTCTTTCCCTCATTTTGAGTGTCAGATGTTTGTCCCAACCATGAGGGAAGAATAACTAAGAGGACTTGACTTAACGTGTCTTAAAACAAAAGGTGCATACTTTCAAAGAGCTACATGAAAAAAGCTCCATATCCAGATGACTATGTGAATTTAATCAAGACCACTGAGCATAGCCGGACATGGTGTCACATGCCTGTAATCCCAGTACTTTGGAGAATGAGGCAGGAGGATTGGTGTGAGTTTGAGACCACCCTGGGCTACAAAAGTGAGCTCAAGGCCAGCCTAAACTTCATAACGAGACCCTGTCTCAAAAAAAGACAAAAAAAAAAAAAAAAGACCAGTGAGCATCATCCATACATGGTAGAATGGCTATTATCAAGCAGACAAAAATATCGAGAACTATAAAGCTATGATTAAAATAAGAGGAATCCTTATATCAGCGGAAATGGCAATTAGTGGAGCCATCATGTTAAAAATTGTGAGTGCACATGCTCACATATACTCATGTATAGTGGAATACTATTCATCCATGAAAACAATAAAATCGTGACATTTGTGTCAGCATAGATGAGCCTGTAGAGGCCTCGTAAGTGAAACAGGCCACACAAAGTAAAACAGATATCCTATCATCTTATAGAAAGTTGCTTGTGCACAACTAGGGAGTTATATTGGCTACAAGATATTAGGATTCTTAAGCAAATCAGTAAATAGGAAGATGCTGGCTCAATGTATGCATCAATATACTTCAACGGGAAGAATAAGTTCCAAGAGATACATGGACAAGTTAGGTCGCTGTAGTTAATGGTGATATTTATATGTTCATGAAATGTGAACATTGTGTGTTCTCATCACAAATAATTGTAGCTACAGATGATAATGCATTTGTTTATTAGCTATATCTATACCCCTAAAAATGCTTCAAAATACCCTGTTGTACATCTTAGAAACCATAGTTATCTGTCATTTCAAATAAATGCATAGATGAGGAAACAATATTTTAAGTTAATGAGTTTTGGAACCCACAAAATATAGTCATGGCTTTTAAGAAAATATTTATATTTCAATTGTGACATAAAGCTAATATGATTTAGTTCATTGATGCAAAATGGCAAAGCAGTCAGGATATTGAGTTATTTTAATTTTTACAACTCTTAACAATTCTTTTTCCCAATTTTTTGTCCCCTTGAGGTTCATCTTAGATGTGTGACTGCAGTGTACTCTTTTTCTACTTGAGGTGGCTTGGCATGGCTTGAACCCCAAAATTTCAAAAGACGAAGGCTTGTATGACAACCTGTCACTACACTGGAAATTAGTTGACATTTTAGCAGGCAGAGTCTAGTAGAAACTAGATTTTAGTAGGACCAGGCCCTTGAATGGAATATGTACACCCTGGCACATAAACGTCTCTCTTTGCTTTTGGCCACCATGATGGTCACTTTTTGTTTTCTTCTTCAAGCCAGCGCAGTGCACTACCTCATCATAACAGGAAGGACAGCAGAACCAAGGTGTCATGTACTTTTAAGTCTCTGAAACCACGAGGCAAAATGAATGTTCCTGCCTTATAAATCAGTCTCAGGCAATTTGTCAACATCATAGAAAGCTAGCACAGCAAAATACTTTGATAAAAAATGCCAAATATCATGAATATTGGGCCAGGGAGTTGGTACAGTGGTGTAAGTCCCTGCCTGGCAAGCGTGAGGTCTTGAGTTGGATTCCTGGTACCAAAAATAAATAGATAAATAAATACTTCCTGTAAGTTAACTTATGTAAAAACTTCAATAAAGGTATACTATATAAAATGTATGTTTTCCCCATTTGTTAAAAATTCAGTAAGATAATGCTTCAATTTTCATGTTAACAAACTTTGTGAGCTAGTCAAGGAAAAATAATTTAAGCAACAGATAAAATATTCACTTGGAAATTCTGGAGTATAAAAGTGATAGTGTTACTTTCTTTTGGTTTCTGTCCATGTATCTGAAATATTTTTTTTCTGTCTGCAGGCAATTTCAACAGATACTTTTTAAATATTGTTTTTATTTTATTTATTTATTTATTTAAAAATATATTTAAAAGAGCATCTACAGGGTCTCCTTTCACAGACTGGAGTGCTAGTGATGCTCCTGTTTTCGGCCTGACAAGCCCTGGGATTATAGAAGCATACCACTACACCCTGTCTCAGTCACCATCTCAGTGTGCCCTGGGGGTGGGGCTGGCCAAAGCTCGGGTAGATAGCCTCCTTGTATCACTCATTCTGCAGGCTGAGGGCACGCCGAGGCCTCCCATCAAACCTGCTGGAGTTCTAGTGTGAAGTCCCATGTTTGAGGCACGTTTCAGAACCCTCCCTCACCTCCCTTCTCAGCCAGCACCAGCTATGACCTGCACTTCTGTCTTGGTAAGATGCCTATAAATTACTTTTCTAAAAAATAAAATTCTAGAAAAGACAAAGCTTTATTTAAACTGAGGAAGAAAATAGAAATATGGTGAATAAAGTCAGAAATGAAAGTGGACTTTATCATAAACAAATTTATGGAAGTACAGAATGAAAAATTCATTTAACCAATTGTATCCCAACATATTAAATGACCTATATAATAAAGAAAAATTTTATAAATATAAATATTACAGGAATAAAGAAGAAGGAAGAGGGGTAGGAAAAGAAGAAGGTGCAACCCAAGAGGAAGAAGGAAGAAGAGGGGGAAGAAGAGGAAGAAGATGAGAAGCAAAGAAAAGCTTTATGACCTATTGCCAGAGTGGATCTGAGAAGATTCCTGATAGTAAGATAATAATACTACTCCAGTGGAAACATAAGGTATTTACAAGTTTTCTGATCACTCTCCAGAAAAACTGAATTTGGAATTGCTGATTAAGAGGCAGTGGAAGTATTTTAGGTAGAAATGTAGGCACACTATCAAGACTGGAGGGGGGGGGGGCTTTCAAGAGGGAGAGGTGCTCTATAGTTTGAAACTGGGAATATTTTTGTGTTTCTAGAGGTGGATATCCATGTAATTTTTCTATTTTTATTTTTAAATTTTAAAGAACCCAAAATGGTAAATAAATAAAATTATAAATGATACACAATGTTATTAAACAAAGTAGTAGGAATGTGATAATGGCTGCTGCATTGCATAATGTTATCCTGCATTGCGTATTAGTTGTTCAGATTACTAGACAGAAGCCTGACATTAAAATGAAGAAAAACATTAAGCACGTATTCCCATTTACACAGAACAGCAGAAATCATCAAAAGAGCCTCCAAGAAATTCTGCATATATACATAAATATATCTTTTTCCCTTCTTTCTTTTACCCTTTTTCTCATCCGAGTTTACCCTTCCCATTGAAGACATTCTTTCCTTTTAACATTATATATTGTACCTGTCAGCTTCTTAAACTAACAAGACAATACGATGCATGGGTCTGTGGGTCTGACTTATTTCACTTACTGGAATAGTCTCTAGTTGCATCCAGTTACCTATAAAAGCCTCAAACTTATAAGTTTTGTACCTGAGTAATACTGCACTGTGGAAAGATACCACATCATTTTTATCCTTTCCTCAGTAGTTGGGTGTTTATGTTGTTTGCAACACTTAGCTATGACAAATTGCTTTGCTATAACCATTCATACACACATTTTTTTGTGATATTATGCTTTTAATTCGTTTGAAAAACTATCTAGAAGGGGAATAGATGGTTTGAATGGGAGCTCGACTCCCAGCTTTTTGAGTAATCTCCACACAGATTTCCCTAGTGGTTATACCAGTTTGCGCTCCCACCAACAGTGAAGCCTTTCTTTATCCCTATAACCCCTCCAGCATTTGTCATTGGTTAATTCCTTAATGATAGCCATTCTATCCAGTGTAAGATGGATGTCAGCATTCTTCTAATTTGCATTTCTGAACGACCAAGGAGGCTGAATATTTTTTTCGAAATATATTTATTTGCCATTTGTATTTCTTCATTTCTGAAGCTTCTGTTAATCTCAGATGTGCTGTTTGGTACTGAGTCTCTGAATTTTAGAGGCCTGTTTTTCAATTCTTTACGGATTCTAAATAGAAACCCTTTGCCTTAGGGACAATAGGCTATATATATATATATATATATATATATATATATATATATATTTTTTTTTTTTTTTTTTTCCCCCAATTCTCAGGTTTTCTTTTACTGTGTTTGGTAATTTCTCTTGATGTGCATGAATATTCCAAAAAGATGAGATTCCAATTGTTGATTCTTTGCAGTATTTCCCATGCCATTTAGTTTTTGTTCCTGAACTCTACATACCCCTTGACTTTAAGGTTTCTACCTACTTTCTCTTCTAGAAAATTTAGTATTCTGTTTTTAATATTTAAATCTTTGGATTGGCTTTGACTGTAGGTTGTTCATGTGATAAACATGGGTCTAATTTTAGGCTTTGGTATGTGGAAAGCCAGTATTTTCAGCAACATTTACTAAAGAGTGGCTCTCTCTTGCAGTGAACATGTATGGTTCCTTTGTCATAGGTAAGGTGGCTGAGTGGATCTGTAGTTGTATCTGCATCTTCTAATTTGTTCCATTGATCCTCAGGTCTGTTTTTATTCCAGTATCATTCTGATTTTATCACAGTAGCTTTGTAGTACAGTTTCAAGTCAGGAATTGAGATGCCTCTAGCCTTTCCTTTGTTGCACAGCATTGATTTCACCACTCTATTGCCACAGTTAGCATTCAGGTGCCACATCTTTGCACATCAGGATTGGTGCATCAGAGTGCATCCACGGTGTGATAATGATGTACATGTTGGGGGAAACCCTAATTCGTAGATGAAGAGGTCATTTATTTATAGGCAAAATAATAACCACGTGTAAGCATATTTCTTAATATATTGTTTCAATTTCAGAAGTTTAGAAATTTAACTAAGCATGGTGTCAGGTTCCTCACTTTGTAAATATTCTGAGCCTGTGCAAGAGAAAGGAATAGAGATGGTGTGAATGCTACAGGAGCTCTAGGGCAGGTAACCTGAATTCAGTACAAGGGAGGCCAAGAGGCTTGCCTCCCCCACCCTTTGCTCTGGTTTCTTTTGCTTTCTTCTGGTACTGTCCCCTCCTACCCTGCTTTAGAGCCAAGCAATTATAGTCTGAAACCTCCACAGAGACACAAACCTTTCCTTCCTTAATCTTGGGTATTGGATATTCTGTATCAACAATGAAAGAAAAAAACAAAGACAACAAGTGAAACTGTAATTTTTCAAAACACTTGTGGGTAAGAGGAAACTCCCCAAGCTCACTGTGTTTTGGAAGAAAATAAAGAAAGGGGGATTTTCAAAGTGAACTGGTATCCTGAAGTTACAGTTTTTGTTCTTAAAATTATGATTTTCCTCATCTTCCTTTTATTTATATAGAAAATAAGGAAGTTTGTGGGTAATCAATCATTGAAAATAAATAAAGTTGAAGAACATGGACACTTGTGAATGTTAAAAATAAATAATCATATTTCTATGACTTCTTCAAAACATAAGAAAAACAATAAAACAAAAGAACAAACAAAAAAACATAAGAAAAACAGTTCTAAACACTAATATCTCTTGTAAATATTGGTGCAGAATTTTTTAATGAAATGTATTAACAGCATATTTAAATGTAAACATGCAAAACTTTTTCAAGTAATATGAGTGATAAAACTTTAAGAACTATTCACTGTGATTCACCACATAGATAAATGAAGAAAAACTATAATCTAAATTGAGAAATTAAATACATTTGAGAAAATCCATACTAGACTCAGACAACTTGAAATAACACCCTTGTTTGCATCATAAGGAATTCTTGCTAAAAACAAATAGATGACTTCATATTCAATGTCAAGAGATTGAAAAGTTTCTCGTTGAACCAGAAGTCTAAAAGCTCATTTCACCCTTGGTGTTCAACTGGTACTGACATTTCTTACTAGCATCATTTAGTGAAAAAAAAAATCTAAACTAACATTTCAAGCTTTTTTATCTCATAAGTTACACATTCTTATGTACAGGGCAACCTACAGAAACTATACACACAAACAAAATTTCTACAATGTAGGAGAAGTTTACTGTGCAGATCCCAGAGGAAGAGACTCAGAGATATATCACTAGAAAGAGATCCAACAGTGTGTCTTCATAAATAAATGCCTGTCCAGGTGCAGACACAGCTTAAATTAAACAAGCAGTGACATTTATACACTCTATGTTTCAAAGTCCTTTTGCCTGAGGCCAAGGAAGTGCAATCTTCAGGACAACTATCTAATTTCACCTTATTTCTTGGAAAACTCACTCACTAGTTCCCATGCATTACTTTACTAGGTAAACCTTGCTTGGTAACTAATTACCTAGTTCAATATCTCATTCTGGAACTTTCTGGGTGTGTTCAATGTTCTCTGATTATCAAGTTCTTTTGCTCAAGAAAACTGCCATAACCACATATAAATAAGAAGGACTACCTATTTCTTCCTGTCTTATAGGAAGATAAATTTATCAAAGCTGTAGGTTATGACTGTAATAGTCAAAATTTATGCATTTGGTTAGCTTTGTTATGAACAAAAAAAAATTCAATAAATTGTATGGATTCAACATAATGTTTATAAAATATGGAAGATATTTTTAGAAGAATTGGAAAAGCTGATTTATAGAGGCAACTGTACAGAGACTTGTACTGTACATTAC
>PVJA010051415.1:0-12847 GCA_004027025.1 Myocastor coypus | reverse complement strand
AGAGAGAGAGAGAGAGAGAAAGAACTAGGAAGCCAAGTCACTCAGCTGTTAAGATCAGAGATTCTAATGGCTTGAGCCAGTCTCGTAGACTAGAGCTGTCCAATATCTATGGGCATCCAAGTGGAGATGTTCAGTAGGCTGTTGACGACATATGCTGTTCCAAAGGAGGTTGTGCCTGTGATATAACTTGAGAAGCCATGGGGTTCTGAATAAAGAAGTGTTTGAGGATGAGCCCTGAGAAACCCAAACATTAGATTGAAATTCACAGATTTAACCATTGTGACATCAAAAATATTAAATATTTTGTATCTATATTGAATATATATAGAGTCTTTTGTCATTATTCCATAAACAACGCAGAATAACAACTATTTTGTAGGGATTCATTGGTTTCTCAGTGTGTTCCATTATACCTGGGGAGAAAGAGTGGCAGGAATAAAAGAAAAGATAGACAAGAAGACAAGAACTGGATCAGGTTGGCACATCTGCCTGGTTGGCAAGAGGACTCCAGCAATAGTAAGGGTCTTTCTCTATATTTTTTACAAAGTTACACGATACAAGGTTGCCTAGCAACTAATAGCTCACAATGTCCAAGCAGGCTGTTTCTCTCAGGAGTGAGGCAGCCTCGCTGCTTTAGGCAATGAGGCCTCATCCTGCCCTCCCATACATGATCAGTTTCAGCTTTACTGGGTCCCAACACTATTTACATAGCATTTACATTGTGTGAGACATTGTAGGCAATATAAGTAATTTAAGTACATGGGAGAATGTGTATAAGTTATATGCAAATACAACACATTTTTATATAAGGGAGTAGAGGAGCCAAAGACTTTAGTATCCATTTTAGTGCTGGAACTAATTTCTCATGAATACTAAGGAACAACTTGATTTATTCATTAATAATAATTGTAATTCTCAAAAGAAACAGAAACCTAAGAACTTATACAAATTGTACAATCAGACTATGGTAATTTCACTGTAACCATTGCCATTATCAAAACTTTTCAATGATTATAACTTTATGGTAATAGAAAGTAAGTAATTTTGTCTATTTTGGATGTGGAGCATCAAATCAGTACCTCACACATGTTAGGCAAGCATTCTACCACTGAGCTATACCCCTAAGCCCTCAAAGAAATTACTTGAAATTTTTTTTTGAACATATTTATGTTATATATTTTTGATGTTTGAACATCTGGCTAAGTAATCTCTTGCTATGTTCATGTATTTGCTTATTGTCTTCTATTTCTCAAAAGATGTGACACAGCATCCATCAATACATGCAAACATACAGTCAACAAAACAAAGAAAGATTGTGCATGAGCTATAAGTCAATAAATGTGCAGTTAGGGGGCCAGCGAGATGGCTCAGTGGTCTGAAGTGCCTGTGGAGGAAACTTAAGGCAAACGGTGCGACCGCTCCTCGATCTCTGCCACCACATGCTGTGCAGCCCCACCCCAGGGCGGGCTGAGCCAGCCATAACACAAACAAATGAATGAGGTTTAAGAGAAATTAATTTTAAAAATCTTAAAAATAAATAAATGAATAAATACATAAATGTGCAGTTAGGGGCCAGGGAGATAGCTCCAGGGCATGGATGCCTGCCTGGCAAGTGCAAGGTTGTGAGTTCGAACCCTGGTCCCGCAAAAAAAATAAATAAATAAATAAAAATAAATAAATAAATAAATATGTGGAGCGGCTGAAACTGAAGATGGATCACATGTGGGGCTACAGCAAGGTCAGCCCCCAGAACATGGAGCACCCAAGGTAAGCCATGTGAATTATCCTTTTAGGCCTGAAAACATGGGGCACCTAAGAGGACCTAGATGAACAAGTTGCTAGGCAGAGGAGTTTCACCTGACATCAACCTGCCCAGTGTATAAATAAATGCGCTGCAGTTGTTGGGCAGCTTCTTTTCTCTACCAAGAGAGAGGGCTCCATCTGACCTCAACTTTCTGTATTTTCACACTTGACTTCATTTTTTCCCAGTCCTCCCCCTAGGAGTTCTGTGGCAAATGAAGAAAAGGGACATGAGCTAGTGGCTATGAAGAAAGCCAATAGCTGTCTAGGTAGGAAACCCGAGGCACTCTAGCAAGGACCAGTTTTCCTACTGCATTTTGTCTCACTGTCTGAAACATTACCTCAGAAAGTTGCATGGATTGGAGTCTTTCCAAATGTAACTTTGGCTCACCAAGTGGCTTCCTGCACCTAGTGAATGAACTTCATCAAACTAGTGTCAACCCTTGAGAGAATGCCTCCTCTGACAATGAAATTCTTTGTGACAGCAAAAAGATATTGGGTGAGTCTGTGACTCCTCCTCCCCCATCATCCTTTGGGCTACACTTCCTGCACAATTTCTCAGAGTCAGCTTTTTCTCATGTTTCTCATTGGATCTCTCCTGGAGCATTCTTCAGTAGGTGAACTCTTTGCTTTTCCACATCTGGAAATGGAGAAAAGAGGGCCACATCTGCTGCCTGCAGAGTTCAGCAGGAACATGCTAAATGGACACATTTCATAGTTTGACCTCAGAGGAAGGATACCTTGTTTGACAGAAGTGTAGGAAAACCTGTGTTAGTGATAAAACCACAAAACAGGAAAGTAGGAAGGCTGTGATGATTTCCGTTAGCTTTTTCTCTACCTACTGGATCAGCACCCAAGAACCTTTGCCCAGGACTTTTATGAGCAGGCTCCATGACTCCTTCTTTCTTGGGTGCCCTCTCTTGCTGTTTGTCTGGTGAATGTCTGCATTTTGCATTTAACAACTCTGCTCCAGAATTTCCTTCTTTGGGAGGCCAAAGAGAGGAGGGTAGGATGTATCCAGTGAAGTTCTTCCCTTACCCTTATAGCTATCAGTATTAGTCACATGAGATGCTCCAGAAGGGTAGGATGACAGGGCAGCAGGTGACAATAGAGGAGTTAAAGAGCCCAATGCCATCCTTTCCCAGAGATGGGTGTGCATCAGAGGATAGGACTGATTGGCAAGCCCAGTAGCCTCAGCAGCCTTCTAGCCTCTGCTGTTTACAGAAGAGGCTCTCCTACTTGAGCGTGAAAGTGCATCTTGCCCTGAATTTTCTCTTGCCATCCTCTGCAGCCCAGGGGAGAATGACTGGACCATGGTGCACAAGCCCACCTTCACTGCTGAACACTCTCCAACCAGTGAGCCTGTTTTTTCCCTTTTCACTCTGCCCTTGACCCTGGTGCTGCTGACCCAGATGTGGGTCCTTGCCTCTGCCTCTGTCACTCTTTTCATAGACACTGCTCCATGTTGGGGTATTATCTGCCACATGCCCCGAAGCACCCATCAGATGCCAGAAGACTCTTCTGTAGTTTCACTACATCTTTCTTTTTTGCCTAATGAAAAATTCTATCATAGATTCATGTGTGGAGGTGGGGATCAGGATACTGGGGTGAGGGAGGTTGACTCACATCTAAGAAGCCAGGAAACCCTTCGTGAGTACACCCAGCATCAGTCCTAGCCCTTATGAGCTGGCTTGAAGCTAGGTATTTTTCCTTGTCTGGGCTCGTTAACTTTAATTTGTTAATTTTGCATTTCATCCAGATACCCAGTTTCCCTTAGAGACTAGGCATGTCATAAATGATTGAATGAAATAAATAATGAATAAATGCTTCTCTCTTGGATTCCAATTTTAATCCAAGGAGCCCTAGTGAGATCTGAGGACTGGTCCTATCAATTATTTCTTCCACACTGACCTCTGGCTACTAATTGACTCATTTAAATTCCTTCTTTTGAGGGCAGGTTACAATGAGAGTAAAATAATTAAAGAGCAGCAAACTTGAATTTATGGTTGCATGCATTTGAAGTTATGTCATTATCATTATGATACTGGACACCCTATGAAACCGTGGTCTGGGAAATTATAATGGGTTTTAGTTTTTAGCATGCAAGTGATGTTTCACAGCAAAACCTGAATGTTAATGATGATCCTTGATCATTGCTGGCTTATGTCTTTATCTGTACCCAAAAATACTGGCTTGAGGCAATATTTGCTGTTTTTCACATCCTGTTGCTACAGAAAAAGGATGATTAAATTTGTATCGCATTCTGGGTAAATGAATAAAGTCATCACATGCCTGAAAGTGAGCAGCCTGGGTCTTCAGCCACCCAAAATCCTTTCACTGTACTTGGTGGCTGCTGGACTCCAGATCTCTACACACAGCCTTCGTAGAGGGCTCTCACATTTGGGAGAGACATTACAGCAACTTCAACAAATGTGCCATTGCATGTCTTTATAGAAGGAAAGTAAATGCAGCAGGAGGAGACTCGCATACAGAATAAGTTGGGAAGAGCCTGTCAGGAGTATACTTGCAGGAAGTGGTGTTTCATCAGTCTTTAGCCAAGCAAGGAATCGAGAAAAGAATCTTACAGGGAGAGAGAACTGAGCCAGAAAAGCCTGTGTATTTTTGAGGATCTATGAGAAGAACTAGCTGGCTGGAAGGGAGTGACCTGAGGCCAGAAAAGGGAAGCAGGTGTGGGAGTGAAGGTGTGTCAGATCCAAACTGCAGTGAGTAGCTAGCTAAGGTTAAATGAGCCTGCACTGCAGGAACAGATTTACATTTGAAAATATCACTTAGTCTGCTTGGGTGGTATAATAAAAGGGAAAGTAGGCCTTAGTGGAGCAGGGCAGAGCCTGTAATGTTCTAAATCATTTAAAATTGAATTTCTTGGGGCTGGGGAGATAGCTCCGAGGCACAAGTGCCTGTTGGGCAAGTGCAAGGTCGTGAGTTTGAACCCTGGTCCCCCCCCAAAAAAAATTGAATTTCTTTTTTTAAAATATTTTTTAAAATTTTATTTATTTTATTTTTTTCTTGTTTCAGAACCTTTGTTTGTTTATTCACTCATTTTAATGGCCGGCTCAGCCCACCCTGAGGGCAGGGCTGGCACAGCATGTGGTGCCGGGGATGGAACTGCAGTCCCAGAAGCCGCCCAAGTTTTCCCAAGCAGGCGCTTTAGACCACTGAGCCATCCCGCCGGCCCCCCCTTTTATATATATATATATTTTTTAATTTTATTTATTTTATTTTTTTCTTGTTTCAAAATTGAATTTCTTGCTCCACATTCCTGGAACAGCAGGAATTCAAGGACAGGCCAGTATTGGTATTTAGCTTTCATTTTTCACTAACATCAAGCCTCACAATATAGGTCAAATAATGCCCCACTGATGATGTTCACATCTTAATCCTGGAACCAGTGAATATATTCTTGTATGGCAAAGAACGTTGCATATGTCATTAAGTAAAAGATCATAAAACAGAGAATTTATCCTGGTGGGATCAGCATAATCACAAGGATCCTTATGAGAGGCAAGTAGGAGGATCCACTTGAGGAGTGGGTAATGCATTTATGGAAAGAAGAGATGGGACTGAGGCAGCTACAAGCCAAGGACTGTTGGTAGTCATGAGACACTGAGAAAGGCAAGGCATGGATTTTTCCCTTGAGGTTCCAGAAGGAACCAGATTGTCAGATTCATTTTGAACTTTTGATCTTCAGCACTATAAAGTAATAAACTTGCATTGGGTCACAAAGTGTAAGGTAATGTGTTATAGGAGCAATAGGACAGTGATAAAGGTCATAAAATTCAAATGACCACCATAGAAAGATAGGGTGTTCATGAGAATAGATCTTTTGCCTTGCTCCACTCCCTTTGGCTGACCTCACTAGTAGCATATGATGTATTGGGTAACACTGAGAATTTTACGAGTTCTATCTCCTTGTAAACTTGCCTTTAGGATACACAGCATGGCTTGCGCTGCACAGCCTAAGTGCCAGCTAATCTAGTACCAGCTCCTCGTCTGGCCCACCTAGAGGCTTTATATCTTCCTCTCTTATGTTTGCTAGTTGATGTGATACCACAGCACATGGGGGCCAGATGAATCTCCACACAGGTGAGTGGGCCATCTTTTCTTATTTCCTTAAGGTAAATCTAGCCACACGAAGTACATGCCTAGATGGGAATACACAGTTCACCAGTTAGGATGTCGAGCTTACCAAACGAGGAATTGCTCACATTGGTTTAGTTCCACAAAGATCTCATAATAAATAGAACCCATGGGACTCAGGCATTGCTCAGGATGCCAAGAACTATTAGCTGTATATATATTTTTTTAATTGTATGGCTCCTAGTAACCCAGAGTACTGGGGCTGGAGACAGACCTCCATGGCACAAGTGCCTGCTTGCCAAGTACAAGGTCATGAGTTTGAATGCTGGTCCAGCAAAAAAAAAAAATCCAGAGTGCTTAGGGGACCTCTCAAGTGGTCTAAGAGAAAGAAATGTGTCTAAAAATGACAACGTGTAAAAGAAACAAGATTTAGCATCACAAAACTGGAAGAGTCACATGGATCTCCTGTATGTATGTCACACTGCTAGCCAAATTTAGGACATTAGGCTTCCCTCCTTACTTGCTGTCTCTCTACATGGTCAAGGCAGCTATTGAAAACTTCTCTCCAGCTCCCCTCTCCTGATTTCTTCCCTGCTTTCCCTGAGGAGAGCAATTTCATTTCCTCTTTACCCATTACCCAGATGGACACAGTGGAGGCCAAGGAACCCAGCAGCTCCGATCACCGCAAAAAAATCTAGGGCAGAGGAAAAGTTATGAATATTAAGTGTGAATATCTTGATCCGTGTCACAACTGACAAGAAAGTAAGTGATCAGAGGCAGAAATGTTTGGAGGAAGTTCAGGGTGAAGGTGTCACCTCTTGGTTTTCCCGGGAGACTACTTTGGATCCTGTCCCTATTGGAAAGAAACAGCTGCATTTGGCCAGAAGATGGCGCTCTTTTAAAACAAATGTAGGCAGCCCCTTAGCACAGGGGCATAGAAGATGGTGAATCCTAGTTGATAAAGATCTCCAGGTACAGAGAAGCAGGGCAGAGCTGACGAGGGAGGTAGTAAACGACTCATGGAGTGAGTCGTGGTCAAAGGACAAGTAGGTCTTAATATTCAGTCCTGACTGAGGATGTTTATTGCGGTCCACTTTATCAGCTAACTATGCCATCTGGTTTTTCCTTTCTCTGTGCTATATGGAACCCTTTGTGATTTACTGCAAATATGGATGCTTATAGAGACTTGAGGCCACTCCCTAGTAACCTCCCTTAAATCTAAGTTCCTTTGCCCACATTCACAGTATCCTGTGCCTTTTTGTAATAGCATTAACCATAGCCCCATAAGAATATACTGCTTGCTGTCTATTGCTGACTGTGCTGAATCACAGCATGGTGCCTACCTAGCACATAGTAGTTGCTCAATAAGTTTGCATTGAGCAATTGTAAAAAATTCAGGTTGGTAACTTCTTTTTTTGAAAAGAAATTTTAGTTATTTATTTATGTTATGGCTGGCTCAGCATGCCCTGGGGGTAGGGTTGGCACAGCATGTCATGCCAGGGATGGAACTACTGTCCCTGCAATTACCTGAGCTTGCGTAATCAGGTGTTGTAGACTGCTGAGCTATCTCGCCGGCTCCAAAGTGGTAACTTCTGATAACATTTTAAAAGTGCTATTTGTTTGGCTGATATTGAGGGCTTTGTAAGGTAAACCCTCACCTGCATTATTGCACTTTTGCCATGAAATCTATAAGGCAAGTCTTCTGAAATTTAGAGTGGTTGCCTAGGGCATGTAAATAGTAAATAACAAAGAGTCATGTGTTTGCTTTGGTGGTATCAACCCATGAAAATCTTCATTAGTGTGCTGTTCTGGGAACTTCTAAACAGCTCTCTCATTCTTTTCTTTTCCTTGTCCCTAATCATAAACCCATGCTGCTTCATTTAACCTAATTTTATCTCTCAGTCCTAGTGCTTCATGGAAAATAGATCTGACACTCACTAAATAGGAATACTTTATTTCCCCTAAGGTGTGACTATAAAGATGTGTAAATAGGTAATAATCTATCTATTATGTGTGCATTAAGGGAGTTCCAACTAGGAAGTTTCATAGTACATAAATTCCCTAAAGTCAGTGTTTTCGCATGAGGGATCCAAAGTTATTCTCAGACACCTGGCTCAAGGTTAAAACACCAAGTTCACACTAGCTGTCATTTTGGTCCTGCCTTTGCTTTTGAACTCTGAAGAGAACGACATTGGTTAAAGAGAAAACCCTGAGTGCTGACAGAGGAAGGAGAACAGTTGCTATTTCCCTCTTACCTTCCTTTGTTTTTATTCTCTTCAGTGTCTTGGTAAGTTCTTTTGTCTAAGGGAAATGTCTTTATCTTTACGGTCACATGGAAAAATAGCATGGCTTTAAGAAGCTAACCCATTCAATGTTGATGCCATGTTTGTTGGAACTATATCATAGCAGTACAGATGAATTGTTGAAAAGAGTGGTGATTTCAGGCCCAGAGGGATGGCTCAGTGGTCTAAAGTGCCTGCTTGGGAAAGCTTGGGTGGCTTCAGGGACCGCGGTTGGATCCCTGCCACCACAAGCTGCGCCAGCCCTGCCCTCGGAGCGGGCTGAGCTGGCCATAAAAATGAGTGAATAAAAAAAAACAAAGGTTCTGAAAGAAGAAAAAAAAAGAGTGGTGATTTCTATCTCATAGCAAGGATGAGCTTTTTCCAATAATGTCTGGCACCACTCTCCTTAATCACGACATTGACACAGCAGGAAATATGATCTGGAGGAGAGGGTTATTTCTAGAGGGCCAATGTATGAAAGGGTTTTTGTCTCTCTCTCTCTCTCTCTCTCTCTCTCTCTCTCTCTCTATATATATATATATATATATATATATATATATATTTCCCTTTCAAGCCAGGTCTCCTTTACCTACTTCAGATAGTTTTATGAAATGATTGCCAGTGATGTTACTCAAGAAAATTAAAAGCATCCAAGAAGAATTTGTCATTCAAGTGATTTGTATTTATTAAGGGATTTGATACTTGAATTTATCAGGGATTTGAGGTCAGTTTGGACATTTCAGCTAAATGTCCAGGTGTGCTTTGGTTAGTGCTATGGATTGTTTCCATGTTCCCCCAAAGCTTCACGTTGTCATAGGTGGAGTTTTTCCTCAGAGATACCTGGATCTAGAGTATGTGATGGATTCATGCTTCGATGCTGGGATTAAGGGTGTGTGATTACTAAAATTGTTTACTGATTGGCTGATACTGTCTTAATCCTGGTAGCCAAATGGACCATAAAAGGGGCAGAAAGATACTATTAAGATCCCTCTTGTTTATGCTACCTTGTGGGTGCCATGAACTGTTTTCCTCTGTGATTCCCCTCTGCATGTACCATCCTGCCTTGGAGCCAACCAACTAGGAGCTGAAACCTCTATGCAATTCCCCCTTTAGTTTTGTGTGCCAGGCATTTTGTCTCAGCAGTGAGAGAAAAATAACTAAGACAGCAATCATTTAAAGAATCAGAATTCATATGCTCTTCAGAGGGGCATATTACTTCCACTGCTATTATGAACTACTGCCATTCATTTTTAGCTAAATACCTTCTAAAAACAATGGATTTTGGACTCCTATTTATAACTATGGTACATATTTCCCTTTATTGTTAATTAGTAATCTGTAATGACACTTCGTTGAGATATAATCTGAATCATCTCCAGGGTCCCTTATAATTGTGGTATTCTTTTCCATATATGGTGAAGAAATACAACCTTGTAGACGTCTCTTTTTCTAACAGGAATTCAGAGATAACTCCATCATTCTATCTATAAAACAAAAGCTGATGTCCTCAATGTCTTACATGTGACAAGGCAACTTTCTGGGGGACTAAAGGTGCAGATACTGTGGTTTTATATCCTGGATTCTCGAGCTGCTGGAACTACAGGCTGAAGGAACTTTCCACCTGTAGTTCTCACTTGGAACCATCTGGTCTTGGGTTAACCAAGGTAGTACCCTTTCTCAGAGAGTGGCCAATGAAGGATACAGAATACATTTTGTCAGTAGGGGACAACTCTGAAGAGCCTTTCTCACTCCACATTAGGATCTCTTGAAGCTTCAGTTGTAGCTGCATTAGATTCTCCTCCTGCTCTATTCTGCTTCCCTTATAAGTATTTCCCGAGCTATCTCAAACTTTCTGCCTTGACTCTGTACCTTCAAATCTTTTTTTTTAAATTTTTTATTTTATTATTTTTCTTGTTTAAGAACCTTTGTTTGTTTATTCACTCATTTTTATGGCCGGCTCAGCCCTCCCCAAGGGCAGGGCTGGCGCAGCATGTGGTGCCAGGGATTGAACTGCAGTCCCTGAAGTCGGCCAAGCTTTCCCAAGCAGGCGCTTTAGACCACTGAGCCATCCCGCCAGGCCACTGTACCTTCAAATCTGTTTTCAGAGAATCTAAGAAAAGAAGTGAACAAAGATACAGAAAGCTAAATATATGATCATGCCATACTAATGGGGCAAAAATAGGAATAGTACTAGCAAGAAAATACATAAATTACATAATGCTGTCATGAAAAAAACTCATAGCAGCCTGGTGAAACCTTTCCTTTCCCAGATGGGGAAACTGTCTGAGGCATTGTACCAAAGTGACATGATTATGTTATAAGCCAATCAGGTGAAAAGCCTTGGATCAGAACACACTTGTGGTTTAGTTAGGCTGAAATCCAATATTCCAGCGCTGTATCCATTCCAAGGCAATCTCGATAACACAAGAACCAAACTGAATGTTGAGAATTTAATCTGAATACCAAGTGGGTTTTATTTATTTGTTTGTTTATTTATTTATTTATTTTTGCAAGTGAGTTTTAAGGCCTATCTTACAGAGGATGTCACAATGTGAGCTCCTGCTGTAAGAGGCCACTGAACCTTTTCATTCCCACACATTTGCCATCTATACTTATTCATCAGAGAAGTGTGGATGCACTTAAGATGCCCAATTTGATTGTCTCTTTAAATTTGGAGGGTATGGGGCCAGTGAGATGGCTCAGCGGCCTAAAACACCTGCTTAGGCCAAGTTTAAGCAACCACAGGGACTGCAGTTCAATCCCCAGCGCCACATGTGGCACCAGCCCCACCCCCTGCGGAGGGGAGGCAGAGCTGGCTATAATATAAAGTTAAAAAATAAATTTGGAGGGTATGATTTGAGTTCTTTATATATTCTAGGTATTGGTCCTTTGTGTGAGGAACAGCTAGCAAATTTTGAGTTGTTCATGTTCGTAGTTTCTCTTGCTGTGCAAAAGCTTTTTAATAAGATGAGATCTCAGTTGTTGATTCATTGTAATGTTTCCTGTGAGATGAGGGCTTTGTTCATAATCTTTGCCTATTATGCTTTTGAGAGTTCTACCTATTCTCTCTTACAGTAGACTTACTGTTTCTGTTTTAATATTTAGATATCTGATTTTTTTTGGCACTGGGAATTGAGTTCAGGACCTTGTGCTTGCCAGGCAAGTGCTTATTCTACTGAATCTCCCCAGCCCATCCGATTCATTTTGATTTTTTAGTGTACTCTCAGAGATGTTAACCTAGTTTTATTCTCTGGCATGGGAAGAGCCAATTCACCTGAAAGATGTACATTAAAACAACACTGAGACTGCATCTCACTCTATAAAGAATGGCTATCATCAAGAAATCAGTAACAAATGTTGGCAGGGCTGTGGGGAAAAAAGAACCCTTCTCCACTGTTGGTAGGAGTGCAAACACTATAGAAGTCAGTATGGAGATTCTTCCAAAAGCTAAAATTAGAGGTTCCATTTGACCTAGCTATTCCCTTTCTTGGTATCTTCCTATAAGAAATAACAGCATCATACTCCATGATATATACACACCCTTATTTATAGCAGCAGTTTGTATTGCTAAATGTGGGAAACCCAAATATCCATTGACCAATTAATGAATAAAGAAGATGTGAACTTTTTACATTACAAAGTACTACTCAGATATAAAGAAGGATAAACATGAGTCATTTATAGCTAAATCAATGCACCTTGAGGCCATATTGTTAAAGAGAAACAAATCAGAAGCACATGTGAAAATATCACATTGTCTCTTTGGTGTGAAAAGCTAGAAGTATAAATAAGGACTAAAATGTATAACAGGTATTGTGAAATTAGAAGAAAATGTTCAAAGGGGATGGGGAACCTAGAAGCGGGGAGTGGGAAAGGAAGGAAAAAGAAAAATATACAAGAAGGGAAAAAACGGGGGATTGTAAATAAAAAGAAAAGGGGTTGAAGGGAGGGAAGGGGAATTTGGCAATAAAACAAGAATCAAGATATATCATGTACAAATACAACTTCCCTATGGTGAAAGTAATCATTATATATATCTAAAATGTATCAATAAAAAATTGAAGTAAGAAAGTCTGGAAGAAAAAGTTACTGATCCTTCTGAATGGACCTATAAAAAGAGGATATGAGGCTCAATTGAGAATGGCAGTGCACTTTATTAACAAACAAAAGAGTACCACAGAGGCAAAACCTTATTTTAAATGCAAATTACAGAAGACAAAAAAAATACCACATTTAGCACTGGGATAAATTTCAGGTATGGCACATTAGGCACCAAATTGACAATCAAATGAAAATCATAGCAAAGCCATTCAAATTTTTTCTTCAGTGGAACATAAGACGTTATGTAACAACTGTGACAAACAGATGAGTTTTTAACTATGGAGCGGGGACTTAGACTTCAGAACTGTGAAGGAGATGCCTCAATAAAGCCAGGCTAGAGACTCTGTCAGCCTCTTAAACCAACTTTAGTTTCTCTGGTTCAGAGGAAAGATTTGTAGTATCTTTGTGTGGGTTGAGGTCATACATGGTGAGTATTCTCAGCTCCAATTTCATGTCTAAGTACATGTGGGCTGGCATGCATTTTGATACCCAATCTGTGGCTTCTGAAGGTTGATCTAATTAGGATGAAAATTCTTTGAGAAAAAAAAAAAAAACCTAAAGAACCG
>PVJA010051414.1:0-12847 GCA_004027025.1 Myocastor coypus | reverse complement strand
GGTATGCAAATGAAATTTTCACAGAGCAAGAAGCAAGTGAATTTCTACAGTACACCAATAACTGGTATTTAAGGGGCCTCATAAGTTAGGAGGGCTAGGGAGATAGCTGCATAGTCTGACAGCCTGCTTGGCAAGCACAAAGATCTGGGTTCAATTCCTGGCATCACATGCCACCAGAACTCTGGAGTACCCTGCTGGCCACCAAAACCAGGCATGGTGTGCCTATAATCCCAGCACTAGGGAGGCTGAGACAGCAAGATTACTATAAGTTTGAGCTCTGTAGTAAGACCCTATACCAAATCAATTAATGAAAAAGATTTTTAAAAATTGAGAAATGTTTTCCGAGTTTGTAAGCTTCAGGTTTTTTTTTTCTTTGTCACCCAGAGTGCCTTGAACTTGCAGTGATCATCCTGACGCAGCCTCCCAAGTGCTTAGATTGCAGCTTGTGCCACCATGCCCAGCTTGGTATTGTCTTTTTATATTATTTTAAATATTAAAGTATTTTTATTTTCTAAGGAATGCAAAACAGCAAAGAGAACATTACATGATACAAAATTTCATTACGTAAAGTAGTGGAAATTTTATGATTGCTGTATTGCATGATGTTACTTTCAAATTAGGTTACCAGACATAAACCTGCAAAACTGGTTAAAAAGAAAATATAACAAGTTACATGAAATTAAAAAGCGAAAAAAAGGATTAAAAAATAGGCATTAACTGCTCCTTTCAAAGACCAGTAGGAATTAGCAGTATAATTATCCAAACTGTCCTGCATAGATACATAAATACATTTTTCCCCTTTTGTCCTTTTTTCCCATTGAACACATTCTTTCCCTTTTACAGTATCTGTTGTACCATTCAGATTTTATTTACTCTTAGGCTCTCATACTAGTGAGACAGTACTGTAACACTGTCAGAATTTACTAATGAATATTTAGGCCTGAGAATATCATTATGGGAAAATATTTTATATCACAAATTTAATGTCTTCAGTAGATACAGAATTTATTCAGAGCTTTTATGCTTGTTTCCCTTGTAAGCAAGATTCTAAAATGGTCTCAGAGTTTCCCTTTTTTGTCCTTAGTAATGTTTGTGTGATTTTCTTACAGACCACAATTGTGTCATTATGTGGCAAAGCACTTCATAGATAGAATTGAGGTTCTCAATCGAGTTATTAAAAAGGGTGATTATTCCAGTGCTATGGCTTTTGAATGTTTGTGTCCATTACAAAATTAATGTTGAAACTTTTATCTTCAGTGCAATAGAACTAAGATGTGGCATCTCAAGAGCAGAAATGCCTCATCTACTACGATAGAGAAGAAAGCAAAAATGTAGATATTTAAGCAGAAATATTTTTTATTATATATTTTTAGAATTTTTTATTTTTTTTATTTATTGTTTTTTTCTTGTTTCAGAACTTTTGTTTATTTATTTGTTTTTATGGCCGGCTCAGCCTGCCGTGAGGGCAGGGCTGGCACAGCATGTCGTGCCAGGGAATCGAACCGCGGTCCCTACAGCTGCCTAAGCTTTCCTAAGCAGGCGCTTTAGACCACTGAGCCATCCTGCCCGGCCCTAAGCAGAAATATTAGCCTGATTGGGGGGACAGTAAGGGAAATTTTTATGATTTCCTTATTCTAGTTATCACCTGAGAGTAAGGTAAACTGAGAGGAGAGGTAGTGAGTAGTCATTCTGAAAAGTTACAAGTTGAACAAATAAGAGAAATACTGTGTAGTACGCAGTCCCCCTTAAGATGTGTATCAAATTTTAGAGAAGCTAGTCAGCATACTTACATATTTTTCTCCAGCACCACCACTGCTTGGATGCAGGTATAGGTCCCACATAAGTAATACGAAGTGAAGGAGAATTAGATGAGTGTACTATAGAGAAGTTAGAGTGGATACGGGACAGTAAAATCAACAGTAACAAATGGCCACTATGCTACACACATTACCCCATTCCCTTTTTCACTATTGCAGCAAAACTATACCTACTATTACAGTTTCTTGTCTCACATTCTCTTTAATACACTCGAGTCAAGCTTTCACTCTGTCACTGTGCTGCCGCTGTCCTTGTCAAAGTCACCAGTGACCTAAATAGTGCTAAATTTACCTGCGAACATCCTCACTGGACCTCTCAGCAGCATTTTACCCCCCTTTTCCATTCCTTTCTCCTGTATGGAATTTCTTCATTTGAACCTCAGGGTAGCTGAATTTTTATTTTTCTTCTACTCCTTTGGTCACCATGCCCATTCTCTTATCCTCTTCCCTAACCTTAGCCACAGGCATGCCCTTGGGGCACAGTCATGAGTCCTCTTCCCTAGACACATGAACTCCCTTGGTGATCTCATCCAGTTTTACAGCTTTCTGTGCCATCTGTGTACCTGCAGCTCTCATTTCTTTCTCTTTCAAACCTCACCCCATCTCTGAACTCTGCCTGAATTCACTTAAATACCTAATAGGTATCTCAAATGTGAATGATGAACAAAAAAAACCAAAAAAACCCCCACCAAATTTCTTGTTTTAAACTGTTCAAATGATGGTAATGTCATCCGACTTATTTGGCAAAGTCTCTTGGAGTCCTTGACTTCTTTTAAACACCTTTACATCTACTATGACGCAGTTTTATGTTATCTAAATATCTAGATAGAATCCTAAGAGGCCAATGCAGGAGGATCACAAGTTCAAAGTCAGCCTGGGATGCATGGTGAATTCACTGCTGGCTCGAACTACAGACAGAGACCATGCTCTACAGCCATACCATGCTGAGTGCACCTGATTTCCTCAAAAGGAGACCATGTCCTGGAAAAGATTCTGAGTTCTACTTCTCAATTTCTACTGCTGCTCTCATAGTTAGTCACCACCATTTCTTACCTACTGTTTCAGTAGCCTTCTAACTGGTCCCCTTGCCCTTCTATCTATTAGCAGAAGGGGAACAAGTTTTAGTGACCGTACGGTGACTCCATTTCACTCAAAAGTCACAGATTATTATTTTTTAAAAAAATTTTTAGACAATATCATTGTGTATTCAGGATGGCCTTCAACTCAGTAGTAGCCCATGGTGGCCTTGAGCTTGCTGGGATCATCCTGCCTAAGCCTCCTAAGTGCTGGGATCACAGGTATGTGCCACCATGACTACTTTACCAAAGTTTTTAAGTGACCTTTAGGCTGGGATAGGGTGGCATACTCCTGTAATCCCAGCACTATGGAGACTGAGGCAGGAAGATCTGTGTGAGTTCAAGGCCAGTCTGCCACATAATGAGCCACTGCCTCAATAAAATAACCTTTAGTACCCCTAATCTGGTTTTCTTTTACAACTCGAACATCATCTGCTACTTCCTCTTTCAGACTTTAGTAGAGCCATTCTGCTTTTCTCCCTGTTTGTCTATTCATGCCCTCCCTTTCCCTAAGGCTTTGCTGTGACTGTCCCCTTTGCTTGGAACCCTTTGCCAAACACCCATTTTACCAGCTCCCTTACCATCATTGACTGTTGTACTTAATACTAAAGTCTGCTCATCCAATTTCACATCATGCCCAGCATGACTAAGTGCATTGCCCTGCTCAGGTTTCTTTTCTCTAGAACTCTTAATACTTCTTAAACATTTGTGTTGAGGTTTAGAGATGGCTTGAGCATATCCCTCAAGGGCTCCTTTATAGGGTGCTGGGATCTCCGTGTTGTCATGTGAGGAAGTGGTACGATACCTTTAAGAGGTGGGGCCTAGAGGAAGTAATGATATCACTGATGTGGTGCCCTTGAAATTCATTGCTATAGTGTAGTTCTTGTGGGACCCTAGTGCATTTTCAAGAGGTTTTACAGAAGAGCAAGACGCACCCTTGCTCATTTGACTTCTGGCTTGTCTCTGTGTGATCTCTCATCTCTGTTCCTACCATGATGCTGTCTATTATGAGGTCCTCACCAAAGTCAGCACCACGTGGTTTGAACTTTTAAGATGTGAGTTAAGTAAACCTGTTTAAAATACATTATCCAACATCAGATATTCTGTTGCAGCAATGGCTATCCATTGTTTATTTCCTATCTTACCTTGTTAGAATATGATCTCCACAAAATCAGGAGCCCTTGTTTTATTTACAGCCATATCTCAGAAAGCCATCATGGTGCCTGGCACAGTAAATTGATGTATGCACTTTATTCCCCATACCTATTGCAAAAATGTCCCTATCTAAAACATTTTTACTGTTTCTGTATTCTCAAATTGGCAATTCTGAAGAAAGACAACCCCAAATTTTGTCAGTAATCACGTTGAAGTTCAGAATCTGGGATTAGTCTTACCACCAAATTCTCTGACACACAGTAAATTTATCTCTAGACAGTCTATGCAAAGTTTTGGAAGAAGAGAAAGCAGGATATGACATAGCAAGGGGATAAAAATCAGGTAGAGTTTACAATCCTTACAGGTAGCTGGTCATAATGCCACAATGGATATTTATAATGATCTTTCCAAAAAAATTCTTTTTCTATATTCACTTTAGCCTCAGTTAATGATGATAGTTTACTTGGTAGTGTGACCTGCAACTTCATTCCTTGTTGCAGTAATCCCTCTCTCTCTCTCTCTCTCTCTCTCTCTCTCTCTGTCTCTCTCTCTCTGTCTGTGTGTGTGTGTGTGTGTGTGTGTGTGTGTGTGTGTGGTCATGGGGATTGAACCCAGGATTTTGCACATGCTAAGGTTATACCCTACCACCGACCATTTCTTTAACGTTTATTTTTCATTACTGGGCACTGACCTCATGCACGCAAGTTAGCCACACACTATACCACTGAGCACATTCCCAGCTTTAAAAATGTTTTTTTTAAAAAAAAAGTTTTTAAGGACTAGCCAGATAGCTCAGCAGACTTGGGAGACTGGAAATAAGATCACTAGGAATCCAATGTGTGTAGTGAGATGCTATAGACCCTGTACTAAATACATCTTTACAGAAGTTTTTGAGACAAGGATATTGCAAAATTGCCCCCAAAATTTCAATCTTCTTACCTGAATCTCTCTAGTAGGTGTGATTACATGTATGTACTGTCACACTTGGTTCCCATTCTGTTAATGTTTATAAATGTTTTAGGTCCAGGTATGGTAGTGAACACCTACAATCTCAGAACTCATGAATCTGAGGCAGGAAGGTCAGCAGCATGGGTCAGAGACCAGCCTGGGCTACATAGTATGAGTTCAAGGCCAGCTTAAAACATACATGAGACCTTGTCTCAAATTAAAAATATTTTAGAAAGTGGAAGTATAACAGAAAAGAACAGTAAAAGCAACTTCCATTATTATTGATAATGGGCTGATTGATACTACATGTGCTTTCCCGCCATAAGTCGCTCTACAAATGAACAAAGTGCAATGAAATAACTGCACAGAAGCTGTAAGTGTCCAATTCCTGAGAAGGGAATCATGTGAGAGGAGCCCTATGTTCACCTCAGCTCATTGCAGAAAATTTTTCTGACTGCAGCACATTGGGCTCACTGGATAGAGACACAGATATCAGAATTTGAGTTTGTTAGATGCACAGGGTCCCCCAAATATCAGTATGGGCTTTCCTGTGGGCTATTTGTTGAGGGCTGGCCTACACACACACATACACAGTGTGATATTCTATTGAATCCTAGTGAAAGACAGTTGCTCTAGAATGGAGATACTAGAGTTTTCACAGTGTAGGAAGATATTGAAGTTCTAAATTACTCAGGGTGGAGAGAACTTAGCAATTCCCCAGGCATTCAATTGGAAATCCATCCTTTAGAGGCGAAGGATAAGGCTTACTCCATATCTTCCTAGCAATGCCTAAATTATACCTTGTTTGGATCAAGAGTATGTAAATTAGGCTGGGGAGATAACTCAGTAGAATAAGTGCCTGCCGGGCAAGCACAAGGTCCTGAGTTCAAGAAAGAGAATATGTCAATTAAGTACCTTTATGAATGAAACTCAGTGCTCTTCAAAATATGTAACACGGACCAGCTTCCTTGCCATGTATCACCCCTACTATGGCACATTGACTTAAAATTATTTTTCTTAAGGGGGATTGGAAAAAAAATTTAAAAAGATATATAGGTACAAATCCCCTGTGATGAATATGATCATTGTGTATGCCAGAAATATACCAGTAATCTTTAAAAAGATGTGCTTTATGTACTGAGCAGCTCCCCATGAGGAATGCTATCATTTGCTACACATAAGACTAATACATTTTTAAATACATTTTTAATATGTGTTTTTTTCTTGACAGGCAGGGTGTTGTGGTAGAGGCCATTAATCCCAGCATTTAGGAGGCTAAGCCAGAAATACTGCCAGTTTCAGGCCAGTCTGGACTACATAGCAAGTTCTAGGTCAGCCTGATTACATAGTGAGACCTTGTCTCAAAAAATAAAAACATACTAAAAAAAGTTACTAAACATCCTATAGAGCAGAAAAACAGGATCAAGGCTCAAGTTAAACAGTACTGAGTTTCTGTGTATCTTTACTTATCTTCCCTTTCCATCTTTCTGTTTGCTTCACAGCCTTCTGTGCTTACCTTCTGTTTACCTCCCTTTCTCTGTTTTCTCTCACTAGCCTTCCTTTCTGTTCTCTCTTCATCTTTCTGTCCCCCTCCATCTTTCTTTTTCTTCCACTGCCATCTTTTACTTCTCACATTTCTTCCCTTCCTTTTTCTATCGTTTCATTTCCCTCACTTGCCAAGAATTTTTTTCTTGGAATTTTCCCTTTCCTGTCCTGTGCCGAAAGTGGGCTGCCTTGCAGCACTGAGTGAGGAAAGGGAGAGCTACACTAAAAGCTTATTTATGAGAGTTCAAGATTACTGGGTGCTGCAGATGAGTTCATGAAGTGAGAAAATGAGATAGTGGGTCTGGTTAGGGTATCAGTGACACTGAACAGATAAATGTATTTGATGAGCCTGTTAGCAGAACAAATAGGGCAAGAAAGAATCAGTAATTATGAATATAAAATCTGAACAATAGAGAAAATAGGTTAAAAAATGAATGGAGCTGTAGAGACCTCTGCTATAGTAATGAATGCTATATTGTACAAGTTTTCAAAGGACAGGGGAGGGAAGGGTGAAGGGAAAATAAAAAGAACTAAGATGTGTTATGTACCAGGTCCCCATAATGTAGTATGTACTAAAAAAGTTTTTTTAAATGTTTACAAAAAGGAGTGTGGTGTTGAAAATATATTTGAAAAATTAAACGCTGAAATTTCCTCAAAATTTTTTGATGACATATACCTAGAGATTGAAGAAGCTGAATGAGTGCCAAACGGCATAAGTTCGGAGAAATCAGTGCTAAAACACATTGTGATGTTTAACTGCTGTGTCAGCTTGACTAAGAAACACAACTGACTGTATCACCATGGTTCTGGGTGGGGCAAAAGGGATTTACTAAAGGCAGAAGAGCTGCCCTGGGTGTGAGCAGCACCACCCAACAGTCTTGACCTTTGAGTAGAATAAATAGGAAGCAAGTAGTCTTGCTTCTGTTTCTTCAGAGTTTGTCTCCTCTTTTGATGTGGTCTCCTGGCTTTGAGTGCAGACCAGCAGACCTTTTGACCTCCCAGTGTAGACTTTTAGGCAACTCTAGTAAGCTCCCGGCCTGGGACCTTTGACTAGATCCTTTGACTTACCAGCATGCAGATTGTCTTCAGGTGGCTTCTGTCAGTCTACCTTGTAAATCTGTATAAAATCTGTTTGTCTAGTGAGGATTGACTTACACATTTTAATGTCAGCTTTGAAAGTAAAGATAGTTTGCAAGACACCAGAGGGAAGCAATGTAGCGCATTTAAAGAAACACCAATTTGAATGTTGCCTTACTTGTTTTTGGCCTTTTGTTTTTTGGGTTGATATTTTTTAAGGGAGGCTTACTTTTTGTTTTTGTTGCCAAGGACTGAACCCAGGGTGACCAGCTTGCTAGGCAAGCATTCTACCACTGAAGCAAATCCCCAGCCCCCAATACCAATTTGAACAACAACAAAGTTTTCACTAGAAACAATGGAGATCAGAAGGAAATGGCACAATAATTTTCAGGTGCTGAAAGAATATACCTTTCAAGGGCGGAGGACTAAAGCATCTGCTTAAGCAGAATGCAGCTGCCCAGGCTCCATCTCTGGCGGGCTCCAACCCTGGCGTGCCATGCTGGCCCTGCTCCCAGGGCACACTGAGACATCGATGGAGACTGGGTGTGATGGTGCAAGGCTGTAATCCCAGCACTTGGGAGGCTGCAAAGAAGAGGAACACTAAGTCAGGTCTATGTATTGAGACCCTGTACTAAACACATACATAAGGAATATATGTATCAATTGCAAATTCCTTAACCATGGGGCCTTGCCAGGTAGCTCCTTTGGTTAAAGTACATGATTGGGCAAAGTCAGGCAGTAGGGATGTAATTTGATCCCCACCCCCATATGAAGCATGGGACCTGCCCTTAATGCAGCCTCAGCCAGCCAAAAAAACAAAAAAACAAACAAAACAAAACAAAACAAAAAACAAACAAACAAAAAACTTCGCAGATTCCTTAATTAGTAGAAATATGCATGAGGAATGGAAGGGAAATAAAGGCATTCTCAAAGGAAAACTAAGAGAATTTGACACTAGAAGACTATTGTCAAAGAATGACTAACAGAAATTCTCCCAACTGAAAAGAAATTGTAACAGAAGACTTAGAACTTCAAAGCAAATAACGATGAAATAGATGAAGCATAGAGGAAAGAATCATAGACTATCCTTATCAAATTACATTTAATTAAAATAAATAGCTCCTGATACGATGTTCAGTGTAGACTATGTATATTTTCACTAGATGGACAAATATGTTATCAGATAAATATTACTATGCTTTAAGAGTGGGAGGGTAAACAAGAGAGGGGCTAAGAAACCTAAATAGAAGTAGTTTTGTGCTTACAGTGGTCACTCAGTGACAGCAATATATTATGATGTCACTTATGTGTGTTATAACTACATCAACCATCAAGTTAACTAGACAAGTATTATGTTGAAAAATACTACAGTTAAAATAGAATTCTACAACTGCTACATACACAAGTGAAGGCAAGTAAAATAAAAACGATGAGAAGCATAAAGAAACAAATGTCAAGTTAGCCGTAACACATCAATAATTTTTTTTTTTTTTGGTCTTTTTGAGTCAGGGTTTCACTATGCAGTTCAGGATGGACTTGAGCCCACTTTTGTATCCCAGGCTGGTCTCAAACTCACACTGATCCTCCTGCCTCAGCCTCCCAAGTGCTGGGATTACAGGCTTGCACCACCACGCCCGGCTTAACACATCAATAATTACGAGCTTTTTTTTTTCTTGTTTCAGAACTTTTGTTTGTTTATTTATTTTTTATGGCCGGCTCAGCCTGCCCTGATGGCAGGGCTGGCGCAGCATGTGGTGCCGGGGATCGAACTGCAGTCCCTGAGGCTGCCTAACCTTTCCTAAGCAGGTGCTTTAGACCACTGACCCATCCTACCGGGCCCATTATGAGCTTTTTTTTTTCTAGCTTTTTTCCATTCATTTTTATTTTTATTTTTCACTCTTTCATATATATATATATATATATATATATATACCCATGAGCCATCTCACTGGCCCCATATTTTTCACTCTTTCAATGATTATTTAAATTGTAGTTACCTAAATAAATTAAAACACATTGGTAGAGTAGGTATAAGACAATCCAACTACACGCCTCCAATAAACTGACCATAAAACATGTTTGATACAGGTACATTGAAATTAAAAACGTTGGGAAAAGACATGCCATACAAAAAGAAAAAGCCAAGCATGCGTATATCCATGTCAAAGTAGAGGCTTCAAAACAAAATTATGAAAGATAAAGGGGACATTATTAATGAATAATTAATAAAGACAGCAATCCTTTTTTTTTTGGTCTTTTTGAGACAGGGTCTCACTATGCAGTTGCTGGCCATGAGCTCACTTTTGTAACCCAGGCTGGTCTCGAACTCGCACCAATCCTCCTGCCTCAACCTCCCAAGTGCTGGGATTACAGGCGTGCACCACCACGCCCAGCCCCAGCAATCTTAAATGTTACATTCATCAAGCAAACTTTTCAAAATTGATGACAATCGATATTTAAAAAGAGCAGATAGTCCCAAAAAAGTACAAATAACCAAAAGCTTACGGAAAAAAATATTCAGCATTTGTAGCCATCAGAGAAATAAAAATTAAACCCATATAGAAGCTGGTCTCTTATCTCAGTCAATGTAACTATCTTCAAGAATACAGTGAAATGTTATATAATTATTATGGATTGCAAACAGCATAAAAAGTTTTTTAAAAATACTGGTAAGAGTGAGGAGATAAGGCTGGCGAGATGGCTCAGCCATCTAAAGCACCTGCTTACACAAGCTTAGGCAACCACAGGGACCACGGTTCGATCCCACAGTACCACATGCTGCGCCAGCCTCACCCTCAGGGAAGGCTGAGCTAGCCATAACAAATTTTAACAAATGACATAGATGATCAGATGAAAAAAAAGGGGCAAGGAGAGAAAAGGGAACATCTCTTGTTCATTGGAATGTAAACTAGTATAACTACTATGAAAACCAATGTGAATATCCCTTAAAAAATTAAAAGTACAAATATCATTTCAGCCGGGTGTGGTGGTGCACACCTGTAATCCCAGCACTCAGGAGGCTGAGGCAGGAGGATCGGTGCAAGTTCGAGACCAGCCTGGGCTACAAAAGTGAGCTCAAGACCAGCCTGAACTGCATAGTGAGACCCTGTCTCAAAAAGACAAAAATATCATTTGACCCGGCTATGTGTATCTCTCTTGGATATATTCTTGAAAGCATTAAAGACAACCTACTGTAGTGGTACATGCATACCACTGCTTATAGCGTACAATTCATAGTAAGCTGTGGAAACAGCCTAGGTGTCTGGCAAAGGATGAATGGGTAAAGTAAATGTGTAGTTATAAAGTGGAATACTGAGTCAGCCATAAAGGCAAGGAAATCACATTATCTGGTGGAGAATAAATGGAATTAGAAACCATCCTTTTGGGCCAGCGAGATAGTTCAGTGATCTAATGCGCCTGCTTAGTCAAGTTTATGCAAGCGCAGGGACTGTGGTTGAATCTCTGGCACCACATGCTGTGCAGGCCCCTGCCCCTGTGGTGGGCTGAGGCAGCCACAAAAAAAAGAAAAGAAGTGAAAACATCACATTAAGTGAAGCTAGCCAGACTCAGTTAGATATTGCATTATTTCTCTTACATGGGAGAGCTAAAAAAAAAAAAAAACGGTAAATAACTAAAGATGAAAGGATAGGATATCAGGGGTAGGCATCTGGAGACAGGGAAGGGTAAAAGTGGGAAGGGGAAACAGTGGATAAGGGGATTGAAATGAAAGAGGGTTGAATTCATGTACCATCTTCCTATTTTCCTAAATAAACCCCATCATGATGTGATTTTTTTTAAACTTTATGCTATGGCCGGCTCAGCCTGCTGTGGGGGTGGGGCTGGTGCTGCATATGGTGCTGGGGATCAAACTTCATTCCCTATGTTTGCCTAAGCTTGCCTAATCAGGTGCTTTAGACCACTGAGCCATCTTATCAGCCCCCATGATGGGACATTACTGTGTAATAAAAAAAGATAAACAGGGAAAACATCAGTTATAGTTGGGGTCTTCAGTAGCCATCCTGAATAAGTGCCAGAACTCCTAAAAATAAGATCAGCAAAGATAAATGGACAAGATTCAGCTGACTGAACACTTCACCACCAATGGAATCCTCTATTCTCAAGTACCCATCAGACATTCACTAAGATAGATCATCTCCCTGCTCAAAAAATTTAAATCCTTCCTATTATTTTATGTTGGTACTGTAAAAATTATCAAATATTTCATAGCTTGAAAAATTATAAACATCCTTCATTTTGGTGACTCATATGTCTAACATGAGTCTTAACGATTTCAAATGAAAGGTGGCAGAGGGCTGCAATACTTTCTGTAGGCTGTAGGGGAGGATCGTTCCATTGCTTGTATTTTTATGTATTTAGTACAAGATCTACAGGGTCTCACTACACAGATCAGACTCATAGTGATTCTCCTGTTTCGAGCTTCCCAAGCACTGGGATTACAGGCATGTGCCACCAAGCCAAGTTTCATTTACTGTCCCAGCATGCCCCCAGGGCTGGGCCTCTTCACCTTCCCATGCTGGGGGGAGGAAGACATCGAACTCTGATCCCCTGCATCTGGCTAAGCAGGCACTTTAATCTGCTGAGCTCTCTGGCCAGCCCTGCTCATATTTTGTTTGTATCAGGAATCAAAATTAGTGCCTTGCACTTGCCAGGCAGGCGCTTATGCCACTGAGCTATATCCCTGGCTATTTCTTTTTTTTTCTTTTTTTTTTCAATTCTTTTATTGTTTAAATTTAACAATGGTTATATTACATATTTTCATCATCGGATCAGTTTAGATTAATACATATAGGTATATAAGATTGACCAAACAACTAAACATTAACCTTTCTAAATCCACATTACTTTTTTTTTACTTTTCCCACTTTTTTTCTTTGAAAGTTGACATATTGCATATTGTCCTCACAATCATTCTATAGAGTGCAGTGTGTGGGCATGACCCACCTCCCTATTAATGTTGCATAGAAAAAAGAAAGAAAGAAAGAAAAAAAAACAGGAAAGAATATACTTCTCTTTGGACTAAGAAGAAGCAGATACATATACAATCAAAGGTTTTGCAATTGCAGTGTGCCACCAGTGAAGCTTGTGACGTTGGAGGCTATTGAATCTAAGCCTCCTAAAGCTCATCTCACCAATCTAGCTCTGCATTCCATGCATTGTAATTAAGGATTTTTTTTTTTTTCTTGCTGGGTGGTCAAGGGCAAGTCGAAG
>PVJA010051413.1:0-12840 GCA_004027025.1 Myocastor coypus | reverse complement strand
GGTCTAAAGCGCCTGCTTGGGAAAGCTTGGGTGGCTTCAGGGACCGCGGTTCAATCCCCGGCAGCACATGCTGCGCCAGCCCTGCCCTCGGGGCGGGCTGAGCCGGCAATAAAAATGAGTGAATAAACAAATAAAGGTAGCCGGGCGTGGTGGCTCACGCCTGTAATCCCAGCACTCGGGAGGCTGAGGCAGGAGGATTGGTGCGAGTTCGAGACCAGCCTGGGCTACAAAAGTGAGCTCAGGACCAGCCTCAACTGCATAGCGAGACCCTGTCTCAAAAAGACAAAAAAAAAAAATAAATAAAAAAATAAAGGTTCTGAAACAAGAAAAAAAAATAAAATAAAATAACACTACAAACATTCTACAGGGATCACTGGCACATGACCCGAACCCCGTGCCCGGCTCTGTGGCACCCACCCACTGACTGGCACCCTGAGTGGCCTGAAGCCTGAGAAAGAGCCCAAAGAGGACTCCAGGATGACCCCTGGTGGCCACGGCATCAGCTCTGGAGGAACAGCATTCCAAAGGAAAGCAGATCCTTTCTGCAGCTGATGCTATCATTGCCTTTGGATGCTAATGTTTCTGGAAGAACGTTGAATGAATGCCCAGGGACTTTCCAACCCTGCTGCTGCTCATTGTCTGCAATCCTCTTCTGAACACTTCAGCACTGGGATTTCCAGGTAACTGCCAGCCCTCTGTGAATCAATAATCCTGCCAGACTGGGGCTGAGGACCAAGGAGCTGGATGCACTAGAGCACACGTACCCAGGAGTATGTATACCCTTCCGATGCCACGCCACTCTGGTGTCAGACATTGACAAATTGAGGACTGATTTTCCACTTGAAACCACTGCTAACCAGGGCAAGGTACCGGCTTTTATGGTACTGCTCAAGGAAGCCAATTTGTGGAAGGCTCACAGCACAACTTGATTTGTGGGATGTGTTCACAAAATCTCATCTGAACTTCCACAGCCATCAAATATTCCTTATAGGGGGCCTAGCGAGATGGCTCAGTGGTCTAAAGCGCCTGCTTGGGAAAGCTTGGGTGGCTTCAGGGACCGCGGTTCGATCCCCGGCACCACATGCTGCGCCAGCCCTGCCATCGGGGAGCGGGCTGAGCCAGCCATAAAAATGAGTGAATAAGCAAATAAAGGTTATGAAACAAGAAAAACATACATACATAAATAAATAAATAAATAAATAAATAAATAAATAAATAAATAAAATATTCCTTATAATAATCTTTCCCATTACTTCTGTTATTCATTGCAATAGACACTCTCATTGCTTGGATTGTGATGTATAACTGTAAATTGTGAAGAAACACAAAATGTACCTAAGGTTCCAAAGTCTCGAAAAAAAAGAAAAAATAAATTAATTTTTAAAAAAAAAAGTCTCAATACTGTTTGAAACTTAAGCTTGGGAACATGGGAAATACCAAAGGTAAAGTGATACTATTTAATTGCCTAAAATAATAATAATAATAATAATAATAATAATAATAATAATAATTCTACAGGGATTCAACTACTAGAATATCCAAGACTGGTAGAAAATAGTGGTTCTACTTTGTGTCTTAAAGTGATTGATATTCAGATAAAATTCTAATCTTAAAATTCACTGCTCCCAGGGAGCTGGGGAGATGGCTCTGAGGCACAAGTGCCTGCTGGGCAAGTGCAAGGTCGTGAGTTTGAACCCCAGTCCCACAAAAAAAAAAAAAAAAAAATTCACTGCTCCCATTATAATGTAAAGTTGACATTCAACAACTGAGGTTCATAGATCAAAAACTAGAAAACACAAGCCGGACGTGGTGGCTCACGCCTGTAATCCCAACACTCGGGAGGCTGAGGCAGGAGGATTGGTGCGAGTTCGAGACCAGCCTGGGCTACAAAAGTGAGCTCAGGACCAGCCTCAACTGCATAGTGAGACCCTGTCTCAAAAAGACAAAAAAAAAAAAAACTAGAAAACACGATGGGCTAGATGGACATCAAATAGCTTGGCCCCTGGTCTCCAAGGCTAATAAGGACCCAGGACATAAGATAATCTCTGCTATGATATCATACAACTCTAGTTGAATTATACGACCTCCTAAACAAGGAAAGTGAACCACAAAGGGAGGAGATCAATGGTGTATAGTATGACTGAGTAGAGTCAGCAGGAGAGAAAAGTCTCCCAAGCTTTCAGAGAAAGCAATTTGGTCAACCAGTGGTCATGATGCATCCAGATGGCTGACACTGACAGAACAGAGAGCTGCTACACATGGTTACAAGGTAAATCCTATGGAGACTTTACTGACCTTGAAAGACAGAAAGAAACCAATTTTAATTAATGTAGGTCTCATTTTAACTTAGTCTTGAACATCCAGCAGAAAAGTACAACATGACTAAAACAATGCCAGTGTAATACCTTAGCTATAAGAGAAACTCAAAACACTAATACCTTCTGACAGTTTTCCAGCTCACTGGTAGCTGACTACTGCTATGTGTTAACAGGCTATATAGGGTTAACTTATGGAGTAGAGGGACCTGCAATGCTTGAACTAGGAAGACTCACTTAAGGTCACTTAAAATGGAAAGGGTTCAAGAAAGAGGTCTTCTGCAGATTCCTCCAAACATAGCTCCTCCAACTCCAACTGACCACCCACTACTTGTAACTACAAAACAAAAAAAGAAAGAAAGAGCTCAGTTCTATCCAAATTTCTTATCTCCTCTTCCCTCCAGATCCCCCAACCAAGTATTAACAACTTGGTTAGCATGCTGGTAATTCTTTTTCCATTCACTTATTTAGTGACTACTTAATAGACACTTGCTTGGTAGTACTGGGTATGTCCTAGAGACTGATATACACCAAAGAATATGTCAGACAAGGTCCCCACCAATTGGCAGTTTAGTTCAGGAGTTATGAAATAAACAAACAAATGAGCAGCTTCAGATCATTAAGAAGTACCTAAATAAAGTCAACTAGGTTAGAAGAGATAGTGCAGTGGCATAAAGGGAGGTCACATTAAACCTAGGGTTGGAGAGGTGCACTCAAAGAATTCTAGGTGAAGCCCAAAATACTTAAGAGAATGTAGCCTAGGAAGACAATATATGAGAAAAGTGCAGTGAGAAGCCAACGAAGTGCTCTAAGCAAATGAGAAACATGATTTGACTTTATGAAAGCACCTCACACTGTTGTCACATCACAAACTTATCGTTATATCTCTACCTTCACTGTTCAGCTTGGGCCTGGCACAGGATAGGCATTTGAGTGACTGGCTGAACAAGTGAACTTTCTTGTCCTTAATGTGTTATTTGCCATCATTCCACCAAGCTAAACTTTCCTCTTCTCTAGTTTCTGCCCATTAGCAGCATGATACCTTTCTCATGAAGAGCCAAATGAATACCAATGTTAGTAAAACTGACACTTCAAACTTTTACTTTCATTTTAAAAGTAAGGCATGGGGAGATAGCTCCGAGGCACAAGTGCCTGCTGGGCAAGTGCAAGGTCGTGAGTTTGAACCCCGGTCCCACAAAAAAAAAAAAAAAAAGTAAGACATGTTCAGATGAGGCTGTTGAGATCTGTGGTCCAATGACAAGGCATAACACAATGGAAGGAATGTGTACTTCAAAGTGAGTTACTATTTGGCCCTGGGAAAGTTCTCTAACCTCCCCGAACCTTAGCTTTTATTTGTAAAATAGGTATCATAGTTTGATTTGTCCCTTTTCCTTGTACAAAGCCTAACAGAAAGCTTAACTTTTGCTCAACCTAACAAAGACAGTGAAATACCTTTTCATTTGCTGAGCAAACATTTTCAGTTGCTGTTTGGAAGATGAGGTCCACCATAAATGTCTGATAACCACAGGCCTATCATCATCAACCTGAACATCACCAGGACTACCCGTTTTAAGAGAAAAACTTCCCTTCAAGCGAACTGTAATTCCCATTCTAGGTACAATTACAGCTGATAACCAGGTACAAATCATCGAGGCTAGCCCAGATCTCCTTTGGTGCTCAAGGACATCCTGAGCTAGTCTCACAAATTCATTATTCTATCTGAACCATGCCCTGAACTGTATATGGTGACGTTATCAGGAAAATAAGGGGAAACATGAGTTTACCAACTTGTTCTTGGTGGATCCATGGTGGCCTTCCTGATTCACCTTGAGCCAGGATGTCCACAGACAACTTAATGTAACACTGCTGGGTGGGTGGGCATGTTTTCATACTGTTCATCATAAATGGTAAAAAGCTGCAATGCTGGATGTCTTAAAATTCAGTAACTTAGCCGGGCGTGGTGGCTCACGCCTGTAATCCCAGCACTCGGGAGGCTGAGGCAGGAGGATCGGTGCGAGTTCGAGACCAGCCTGGGCTACAAAAGTGAGCTCAAGGCCAGCCTCAACTGCATAGCGAGACCCTGTCTCAAAAAGACAAAAAAAAAAAAAAAAAAAAATTCAGTAACTTGAACTTGGAGGTGTAGCTCAGTAATAATGTGCTTGCCTAGCACGTATGAAGTCCTAGCTTTGAGCCACAACCCAGAAAGAGGAAGACAAGAAAAAAAAAGAGAGAGAGAAATGAAAAAGTCAACAATTTATGACTCTTTTTTTGTATGTGTGTGACTCTACATTGGCAACAATTTCAAACATAAAAACTGTTGGTAAATTTGCAATCATTCAGCAAGTTTGCATATACTATTCCTAAGTTTAAAAAAGACTTTAGCTCTATAAATGAATACTGTATTAGTTACTCTCCCATCCCTGTGACAAAATACCTGACACCTACAAGTTAAAAAGAGAGGTTTACAAGGTTAACAGTTTCAGAAGATTCAGTTGGGTAAATAGGAGAAGCAGAGAAAAAAAGATGATGGCCAGGCTATGCTCACAGTAACCCATCTGTTCCAATCAGGCTCTACCACCTAACACCACACTCAACTCATCAATGGATTAATACACAATGAATACAGTACCAAGATCCAATACCTTACCAAAGCCCAGCCTCTGAATTTCTGAGACTAGTGTATACTTTAGATCTGAACCATAACAGGTACTAAATAATAGGTGTTAAATATTCATTTTCTTGTGGGGTATAGTGGCACATGCCTATAATGCTAGCATTCAGCTAAGCCTGAAGGATCACCACAAATTCAAGGACATCCTGGTCTACATAGTGAGTTCAATGTCAGCCTGGACTATACAGCAGGACCTTTCCTCAACCAAATATACTCATTTTCTTTAAATTCCACCCTTCCCATGCTGTTTATAAAATCTTTGTTTATGCTCACACTTAGGGACAAAAAGTAAAGGGACACTGAAAATCCCTTCCAAACAGCATATACAGTACTATCTCTACATGACAAAAAATAGCTATTTACTGAATGTTAGTAACATGACAGGCATTTCATGTAAACTATTTTAACCATGTCACATTATTCTTATGCATATTTTATAATAAGCAAAACTTGGAAAAGGAGGTGTAATTCAGTGGCAGACTACCTGGTTAACATGTAAGACCCTGAGGCCCAAGCACAACATAAATTTTTTTTTTTAAATAATCAATGTCAAAAAAAAAAAAATAATAATAATAATAATAACAATAATAATCAATGTCATGGAAGAAAAATAATTTGGCCAAATTTTCTCTTCACAATGGAGTATTGAACTGAGATCTATCCATCTCTTCCTAGTCACATGGTCACACTACTACCCAGAGTGACGCTTCCCCACATCTCAGGGCATTGGCCTTGCAGCTTTGCTTGAAGTTACAAAGCTCCTTCGCACATGTCCCCTGCCCTACATTCACACAATGCACTAAGCGCACCTCCTTTCCATCCACTCCTTTTCTAGTGGCTGCAGCTAAAGGAGATTTAGTCTGCTCCTGATTTTTCACCTGTCTGCATGCAATTCTGAGATAACAGTCTACTCATTTATACACACATCTATCATGAGCCCACGGACTTCAAGCAAAGAGCAGATCTAATATTTCTCCTTGGCACCTCCCACCATGCCCAGGTGTGATGGATAAGTCTCCTCCTCAACAGCACCCACCCCAGGAATGACTAACATGCTATGGGGAGCTGAGCGAGCTGATGGACTGACAGGTCTCAGCAGCCAGCCACTGTATTTTCATTAGGAGCTGCTCTCCCTCAAAGAAGAATGGATTTATCAAGCATCACCCTGAACCATATGCCAGGTGTTATGCTAGATACTGTATAAATACTTCCTCTCATTCCATTCTTCCAACAACCCAACAAGATTAATAGCCTCACACTTTAAAGGATTATTTTTGAGTTCAAGGACAGCTTGGGGTATATAGCCAGACCCTGTCTCAATAATAAACAAACAGAGGGGCTGGGGAGATAGCTCCGAGGCACAAGTGCCTGCTGGGCAAGTGCAAGGTCGTGAGTTCAAACCCTGGTCCCACAAAAAAAAAACAAACAAACAGATAAACAATAGATGACTTTTAAGGATTACTGTAACCCATGCATTGCATGCTTTGATCCTCCATTTTACAGAGTTCTTTTATTAGGATGTTAAACAGAGCTACTGCTTTGTTTTGTTTTGTTTTGTCTTTTTGAGACAGAGTCTCGCTATACAGTTCAGGCTGGCCTTGAACTCACTTTTGTAGCCCAGGCTGGTCTCAAACTCACACTGATCCTCCTGCCTCAGCCTCCCAAGTGCTGAGATTACAGGTGTGTGCCACCACACCCAGCTAGAGCTACTGCATTTAAACTCTCAGATTTACAACAAAACAAAAAATACACAGAACTGCAATAGCTCCCTGTAAAAACATATTAACTCTCCATAATTTAAAAATCTTGCAAATCTTATAAAGGTCAGTTTTTATTATATAATTCTGAAAATTATACATATATATTTTTTTTTAAATTATCAAAAACCCATCTCCATCCCACCTTCTCTTCAAACTAGAAATGGTTGAAGTAGCATCAAGTACAACAAAGGCTATCACAGATCTAAATCAGAGGAAAGGAGTCCCCTGAGGACACCCTATGCAGGGCCACTGCACATCCTACCAGGTGCACACCACCCAGCAGGTGGTGGGGATGGGGGGCAGAAACAGCTATCACAAAAGACAGGAAGGAAACTGGAAGGGCAGCCTGACAAAACATCTTTATACCAAATACTTAAGGTTTCCATCAAGTCCAAGAGAACAGACCAGCTACACTAAGTAAGGTCTCTGCCAGGAATCTGCTCAGGAATTCCTCTCAGGAATCATTGGGGAGACCAAACAGCTTCACAGTTCCAGCTTCACGGCTGCTGTCGTATTTCCCATCTTTGTCATCACAGGCAAATGCTAGCAGAGGCCTTTTGGGGTGCCAGGCCACAGTGAAGGTTGGGGACTCACACTGTACCTCCCATAGCTTGTCTCCTACAGAAACCAATATAAAGAAACCAAGCAGTGTTAATAACACAAGGTCACATTCACTAGGTATTTAACTCAAATTAATTCATGTAACCTATCTACTATCTTATGAAATAGGTACAATCATTACCTCATTTTATTCATTACCTCACTTCATAGAGACAAGTCACAAGCCAGGTGCTCTTTTTTTTTTTTTCTTGTTTCAGAATTTTTGTTTGTTTGTTTGTTTATTTATTTTTATGGCCGGCTCAGCCTGCCTTGAGAGCAGGACTGGCGCAGCATGTGGTGCCAGGAATCGAACTGCATTCCCTGCAGCCGCCTAAGCTTTCCTAAGCAGGCGCTTTAGACCACTGAGCCATCCTGCTGGGCCCCTACAAGCCAGGTCTTTAAACACCTCTCATCAGAATCCTATTTCAGGGACTGGGGAGATAGCTCCGAGGCACAAGTGCCTGCCTGGTAAGTACAAGGTCGTGAGTTTGAACCCTGGTCCCACAAAAAAAAAAAAAGAATCCTATTTCATACTCCAGAGAAACAGTAACAGCAGCTACCACTTCCTGAATAATATTAAGTATCATATAGTTTACATTCATTGAATATCAATCAGATGTATTATCCTCCCAGTAAGACATAATAATTTTTTTTTTTTTTTTTTGTCTTTTTGAGACAGGGTCTCGCTGTACAGTTCAGGCTGGCCTTGAGCTCAGTTTTGTAGCCCAGGCTGGTCTCGAACTCTCACCGATCCTCCCGCCTCAGCCTTCCGAGTGCTGGGATTACAGGCGTGCGCCACCACGCCCGGCTCAAGACATAATAATTTTTAAACTATTAGTAATAGTAAACTACGAGTGACTTTAACAGTGTCACATCGCCTGGGGACAACCTCCTTGGGACCCCCTTCCTGTCCCTCTCTCGGATAGGAGCTTTCTTTCCCTCAATAAATATGTTCTGCTCAAAAAAAGTGTCACATCTCATGGAAACAGAGGTAGCATAGTTGGTCTATCTCCAAAGAAACAGATAGTAAATCAATGCCTTTCAAATAGATTCTCCCCAACAAATTTTCTTTTCCTAGGCTGCAGATATATATGTCTCAGTGGTATAATGTAACACTTGCCTAACATGCTCCAGGTCTTGAGCTTATTAACCACCATAACAAAAAAATTTGTTTATCTGATTTGTTGAAATTATGTATGAGTTTTTTAATGCTATTGTTTCTTTAGTTATGTTTACTTTTTTTGTTTTTCAATGTTAGAACAATGTAATCAAATGCCTATAGTATGGTGCAAATTCTACCTAAAAGCTTTTTTTTTTAAAGAATTTTTTTTTTTCTTTTTTGTCTTTTTGAGACAGGGTCCCACTGTGCAGTTCAGGCTGGCCTTGAGCTCACTTTTGTAGCCCAGGCTGGTCTCGAACTCGCACCGATCCTACTGCCTCAGCCTCCCGAATGCTGGGATTACAGACGTGCGCCACCACGCCCAGCTAAAGAATTTTTTTTTAATTTTTCTTTTCTTGTTTCAGAACTTTTGTTTGCTTGTTTATTTATTTTATTTTTATGCCCAGGAGCCTGCCCTGAGGGCAGGACTGGCACAGCATGTGGTGCTGGAGATCGAACAGCGGTCCCTGCAGCCATCTAAGCCTTCCTAAGCAGGTGCTTTAGACCACTGAGCCATCGTGCCCGGCCCCTAAAAGCTATTTTTAAACCACTGCAGGGGCCAGGCGGGATGGCTCAGTGGTCTAAAGCGCCTGCTTGGGAAAACTCAGGCGGCTTCAGGGACCGAGGTTCAATCCCTGGCACCACATGCTGCACCAGCCCTGCCCTCGGGGCAGGCTGAGCTGGCCAAGAAATGAGTGAATAAACAAACAAAGGTTCTGAAACAAGAAAAAATAAATAAATAAAATTTTAAAAAAATAAATAAACCAGTACAAATTCTATCTCAAATTCTATCTATTTTTTTGTTTGTTTGTTTATTTTTATGACCAGCTCGGCCTGCCCTGAGGGCAGGGTTGGCACAGCATGTGGTGCCAGGGATTGACCCGCGGTTCCTGCAGCCGCCCAAGCTTTCCTAAGCAGGTGCTTTGGACCACTGAGCCATCCTGCCAGGCCCAAATGCTTGGTTTTTTTTTGTTTGTTTTGTTTTTTTGGTGGGACCAGGGTTCAAACTCAACCTTGCACTTGCCAGACAGACACTTGTGCCAGAGAGCTATCTCCCCAGCCCCTCAAGCTATTTTTTGAAGAACGTTTTTTATTTTATTTATTATTTTTATTCTTGTTTCAGAACCTTTGTTTGTTTATTCACTCATTTTTATGGCCAGCTCAGCCCACCCCGAGGGCAGGGCTGGCACAGCATGTGGTGCTGGGGATCGAACCGTGGTTCCTGAAGCCACCCAAGCTTCCCCAAGCAGGCACTTTAGACCACTAAGCCATCCCGCTGGGACCCTCAAAGCTATTTTTTTTTTTAAATGTGTGTTAATTTTTTTTTTAACTTTTTTTTTTTTTAATTTTTATTCATTTATTTATTGTTTCAGAACCTTTGTTTATTCATTCATTTTCATGGCCGGCTCAGCCCGCCGCAAGGGCAGGGCTGGCGCAGCATGTGGTGCCGGGGATTGAACCGCGGTCCCTGAAGCCGCCCAAGCGTCCCCAAGCAGGCACTTTAGACCACTGAGCCATCCCGCCGGGCCCCCCCGAGAGTGTTAATGTTTTAAAGTAACTAATTTCAAGCCGGGCGTGGTAGCGCATGCGTGTAATCCCAGCACTGGGGAGGCTGAGGCAGGAGGATCGGTGAGAGTTCGAGACCAGCCTGGGCTACAAAACTGAGCTCAAGGCCAGCCTGAACCATACAGCGAGACGCTGTCTCAAAAAGACCAAAAAAAAGGGACCCAGCGGGATGGCTCAGTGGTCTAAAGCACCTGCTTGGGAAAGCTTGGGCGGCTTCAGGGACCACGGTTCAATTCCCAGCACCACATGCTGTGCCAGCCCTAACCTCGGGGCGGGCTGAGCCGGCCATAAAAATGAGTGAATAAACAAACAAAGGTTCTGAAACAAGAAAAAAAATAAATAAATAAATAAAGACCAAAAATAAATAAATAAAGTAACTAATTTCAGAAACGGTTCATATTTTTCCTAACAAGTCACTACCCAAGTAAGGATCTGACTATCTGCAACTCTTTGTCTGAACAAATTTGAATTACATGGAGATAAAGAATGGTTTAGGGCTGGCAGGATGGCTCAATGGTCAAAAGCACCAGCAGGTGGCTGCAGGGACCACGGTTCGATCCCCAGCACCACATGCTGCACCAGCCCTGCCCTCAGGGCAGGCTGAGCCAGCCATAAAAATAAATAAACAAACAAAGTTCTGAAACAAGGAAAAAATAAATAAATAAAATTAAAAAAAAAAAAAAGAATGGTTTAATGAGCGGGGCGTGGTGGCTCACGCCTGTAAACCCAGCACTGGAGAGGCTGAGGCAGGAGGATTGGTGCAAGTTGGAGACCAGCCTGGGCTGCAAAAGTGAGCTCAAGGCCAACCTGAACTGCAGTAAGACCCTGTCTCAAAAAAAAAAAAAAAAGAATGGTTTAATGGGGCCTGGCAGGATGGCTCAGTGGTCTAAAGTGCCTCCAGGTGGCTGCAGGGACCACAGTTCAATCCCCGGCACCACATGCTGTGGCAGCCCTGCCCTCAGGGCAGGCTGAGCCGGCCATAAAAATAAATAAATAAACAAACAAAAGTTCTAAAAAAAAAAGAATGGTTTAATGTTTCTCACGCTGCCAAACCTCTTTCATTTCTCCATAAGCCTTTAACACTACATCATTTGTTACACAATTTCAGGTAAAACAAAAAAAAAAAAAATACACAGCTTAACAAAACCAAAGTAGATATGAAAAATCCTCCTAACATATTCCCAAACAACTGTGTAGCTCTATAAGCTTACATGAATGATACACATGATGCTAGGTGAGACTGACATTATCATTCCAGATCATCAAAACTTAAATAGATTGATGCAATTTGTATGCTGTCTGAAAAGCTAGCCTAACTGAATTATATTAAAATGAGCTTCTAGTGGCGCATGCCTGTAATCCCAGCACTCGGGAGGCTGAGGCAGGAGGATAGGTGCGAGTTCGAGACCAGCCTGGGCTACAAAAGTGAGCTCAAGGCCAGCCTGAACTGCACAGTGAGACCTTGTCTCAAAAAGACAAATAAATAAATAAATAAATAAATAAATAAATAAAATAAAAAATAAAAAATGAGCTTCGGGCCCAGGGGGATGGCTCAGTGGTCTAAAGCACCTGCTTGGGAAAGCTTGGGCAGCTTCAGGGACCTCGGTTCAATCCCTGGCACCACATGCTCTGCCAGCCCTGCCCTCGGGGCGGGCTGAGCCGGCCACAAAAATGAGTGAATAAACAAACAAAGGTTCTGAAACAAGAAAAAAATAAATAAATAAAATAAAATAAAAACATTAAAAATAATAATAATAAAAAAATAAAAAATGAGCTTCTATACACTATCAGGAATAAAATTAAAGTTAATTCTTACCTTATCTTAAATTTAACTACTAAAATATCTAGCAGATAAAGTTATATCTACTAAGTGTTATCCACTCTAATAACATTGAAATACATATATGATGGGGAAAAACATATTGTAAAGAAGTATTTTTAAATGTTAGTAATGATTATCTTTAAATTATTGGGGCCCAGCAGGATGGGTCAGTGGTCTAAAAGCACCTGCTTAGGAAAGCTTAGCCGGCTGCAGGGACCGCAGTTCAATCCCCAGCACCACATGCTGCGCCAGCCCTGCCCTCAGGGCAGGCTGAGCCGGCCATAAAAATAAGTAAACAAACAAAAGTTCTGAAACAAGAAAAAAAAAATTTTAAATAATAAATAAATAAATTATGGACCTACAGGTGACACTTTCTTCTATTTGCAGCATTCTCCAAATGCAATAAACATACACGTTATTCTAAATTTACAAACCAATACATGAAAATACGTTATTTTATATAATTCAAACAGCACAAACGTAAAGCACATAGATCAGTGATATACAACACAACCATGCAGGGGCAAGATCCTATTCTGTACCATCCAGCATAGTACCTCTAAACTACAGTGGCTACTGAGTCCTTGAAATGGGACTAGGATGATTGAGGGACTGAAATTTATTTATTTATTTATTTATTTATTTATTTATTTTAATGTCCTCTTTTTTTTTTTCTTTTTTTTTTGTCTTTTTGAGACAGGGTCTCACTGTGCAGTTCAGGCTGGCCTTGAGCTCACTTTTGTAGCCCAGGCTGGTCTCGAACTTGCACCAATCCTCCTGCCTCAGCCTCCCGAGTGCTGGGATTACAGGCGTGTGCCACCACACCCGGCTGGGACTGAAATTTTAACTTTAAATAATAATCAATAACTGAATAAATACTTCAATTTATTTATTTTTTTTTTTTTTTTTTGAGACTGGGTCTCACTGTGCAGTTCAGGCTGGTTTTG
>PVJA010051411.1:0-12848 GCA_004027025.1 Myocastor coypus | reverse complement strand
TTTTTTTTTTTTGAAGGTTTTTGATACACGTGCAAGTCTATGCTGATGTTCTGTAATAATTTGACAGTTAAATAGTGTATAGGTCACTGATAAAGGCTGCTTCTAGCTTTTTGACATGATAAATGGTATTATGGTAAACATCTCTTAGGAGAGAAGGAAAAACTTTTTTCTCTATCTCCATTTATTGTCTAATGCTTGGTTCCCAGAAGCAATGCTGCTAAACAAAATGTAGAATGTCTATGAAATCATTTTCACTGCTTTCACCAAATTGCTTTCTAACTGTCCTAATTTAGACTCAGACCAGACCAGCAGGACATTTCGGTTATAATGCTACAATTGTTAGAAAAACGTTTCTTTTTCTATCATCACTATTGGTAATTTAGTGAGTAAAACGATTTGCTGCTTTAACTTACAATTATTTGAAAATTAGTGAGACTGAACATTCTTTGAAGCATTTGTTGCAAAATGTTTGGGTATTTCTTCCCATTTGTGCTGCACTCTTTTCTGGAGTTTCTAATATTTAACTTTCTCCTTTTTATACATACGCTTCAAAGAAAACTATCACAGTTATTCTCTAAAGATGGAGGAATAGCAGGGAAAAAATATGGGGAAGAATATTTAATCATTTTGATTTCCCTGGTTGTCATCAGTGTGCCTTCAGGCTTTTATCTTCCCTTGATTTTTGAGAACAGCTGCCTGAAAAGATAGATTAATCTTCAATAAGATTAGAGCAACCAGTACCAGAACTGTTAGTCAACGTGGCACTGCAATTTCATACTTTGAACTTTTTCCTGTGTGCCAACCATTGCAACAGTAGATTTTTCTTTGTAATATTAAGACAGTAGACTGAAAGTTGTGAAACAACAGTTATAAGTCATAGAGGATAGATTAATAAGTTCCAAAAAATATCTGATAGCAATAACAGGAAGAGAATTGAATTCAACTGCAAAGAAACAAAAAGTTATTACTGATAACTTTAGAAACTTAAGAAATGGATTTAGTTCTAGAATGCAATTGTACAATAATTATTGTGGAGTATAAACAAACTATATTTATTAGAACATATATGAATGTAGAAAAATTTCAAAAAGTATTTTAAATAGGAGAGAAGTTACCAGCTAAATACTCAGAGTGGTAGTATATTTTTCTTCAGTAACAGCAGATGCCAGAATGAAAATTTTGATTTAAAGTTTTAGAGAAATTGGCCTTCTCTCAGAATTCGATACTCAACTAAACTATCACAAAAGACTAAGTAATTAGGCTTACTGCTTTAAGATTTCATGTAAGTGATGAATAAGGTTTTTTTAATAGAAGCCAAGAATTCTCCTAATGCTAAAATTTTCTCTCATTAAAAAAGCAAACAAACAAAAATTATTTAACTATACCAATAATTATCTCTGAAATTATTGATCCAATGTTTCTCTTATGTCTTTTTTGTTTGTTTATTTGTTTGTTGGAGACAGATACTCCCTTTGCTGCTAAGGCTGGCCTTGAATCCTCCTACCTCAGCCTTCGAAGTTCTAGAATTATAGGTGTTCCACCATTAATTTCAGCTTTGATTCAGTTTCTGTACTTCTGATCTGATCAAATCTTGTTGAAATATTATTTCTAATCCTGTCTACAGTTTATAAGTTTTCATTTTTTAAAAGAAACTCTCAAACTAAAGCTTCATTTCTACCACTGCAGTGCATACTTTTTGCTGTGTTGCCAGTGATTCCCAAACTGCTAACTGTAGGGGCTCATTTTTAATCATTTTATTTGATGTATCAACAATTGCCATACTGGGTTATTTCCCACTCTTTGAAATTTGATGTACTGTATACCATTCTCTATTAATTCTTCCACTTCAGTGAGTACTCATGTAGACTGTTTCGCTGTGTCCTGTTCAGTTTTCCAACCACTTAGGACGGTATTACCGACAGAAACCTTCCTATTCTTCTCTTTCTCTGTCCACACAGCCTTCTTAGGGGGCTGGAATATTATAATGACAATATCATATATAAAACGGCATTCAAATCAATGCTCCATTCCAGACTCCTTTCTTGAATCAAGGGTTCTTTTACTGAATTGACTAAATTTACTATACAACAATTTACTTTGGTTTTTGGTAGGTTTCCTCAAACGTATCAATTCTTAAGCAAAGTTCTGATGTTCTTCTCCTAATCTTATCCTTTTACAGCCTTGGGCATTTCAGGAGGATTTTTTTTGGGGGGTGGGGCTAGTTTAGGCTGCCTTAAGGGTCCAGTAAGGCTTGTTGAGCTGGGGATTGAACCCCGGTCCCCTGGGCCTGACTGCACTTGCCTGAGCAGATGCTTAAACAAATGAGCCAACCCACAGGCCCTCTGGCCTTGGGCATTTCAGTGAACGCTGCTTTCATCCCTTTGTATTCTCAGGTCTTTCCTCCACTCCTGCTCATATTTCAGAGCTGATGTTGCACCAACTAATCCTCTCGGATGCATCTTTGAATTGCATACAGCATATGATTGCTTCTTACCATTCCTTTTTATTTCCCTCATCGAGGCCAGCAATGTTTCTCATCCGATAGTGAGTTTCTTCGTCTTGCCTGTCTGCTTCTGTTCTTGAGTCTTCTTATTTCCAATGCCCAAATTGATTATAAGGATGGCCCATTTCTTGTCCAGCATTATTCTGTGGAATCCTCCCACAATTACAGCAGGTACCCGTGCGCTTCATGGAGCCCGACAGGCTTCTCTCATGCTCCCCACTCATGGTCTCTGCCTCCACCTACCAGCACATTCTTCGTGTTCTTCCCATATCCGCAAAGCTAGCCTCTTTGCTGTTCTTTGAAAAGTGCTGTTCCCTCTGTCTGGGATACTTCTCTTAAAGACTTTTTCAAGTATTTATTCACATGTTACTTTAACCGTGACTATATAGGTAAACCACAAACTTTATAATATTTATATTTCCTTGAAGGACTTATCTCTATGTGTTATATTATATATTTACGTGCTTACTTTTTCACTTTATCTTCTCTCCTCTAGCAATTCTATGAATTCAAAGAGTTTGTCTGTTTTGCTCACTGCCATATTCCCAAGCACCATAAAGAATAGAAGGCCGAGATGAGGTATGCAACAAGAAGTTGTTAGGTGTATAAATATACAGAGTTGGAAAAATGGCAAAAGATTTTGTCTAAATCAACTAAATACTGTTTCTAAGAACAATATGGACCACATTTCTAGTTGATCAAAATAAATGTAAATAAATCATAGGCATAAAAACAAGGAGACTAATAGCCGGGCGTGGTGGCACATGCCTGTAATCCCAGCCCTTGGGAGGCTGAGGCAGGAGGATAGGTGTGAGTTCGAGACCAGCCTGGGCTACAGAAGTGAGCTCAAAGCCAGCCTGAACTGCATAGCGAGACCCTATATCAAAAAAAAAAAAAAAAAAAAAAAAAAAAAAAAAAAAAAAAAAAAAAAAAAAAAAAAAAAAAAAAAAAAAAAAAAAAAAAAAAAAAAAAGACAAAACAAAACAAACAAACAAAAAACAAGGAGACTAGTAGAGAGTGTCTCAAAAGACAACTAACATGTATTTTTGCATTGGAAAAAATCTGTGAAGTGAGAACCTCGGTGCTGATGGGGAATGCACAGCCAGCTGAGGGTGCAGGAGGCTGTGGGTGGAGGCAGAAGCCTGATGGTCTTGTCTCAGCCTTCCCTGCCTTCAGAGTCAGCTGGGGGAGGGGTAGGGATACCAGAGAGGACACTTAAGGCCCTACCACACCAGAGCCTCAGAAGTACGGGAGAAGCTGGCTTGGATCATCTGGCTTACAAAAGTGCCAGTTTAGAAAGAGGAAAAGGAGAAGTCTAAGGCTTACATTCTTGAGTATGTAGAAAATGGAAAATCTCTTTCAAATTTGGATTATTTTGATTTTATGATGTGGGAAAGCAGTATTCATTCAGGAGAAATTATACATCATGTGTTGCAAGTGGACCTTTTCTCAGGCTAGCGATGAGAGCAGGAACTGTGTACTTGGGTCCCTGTCAGCCACACAACACCAGTGAATTGTGCAGTGGGTGGTGTTTACTAAGTACATTTTGACTTAATATATCTCATTAATTGAGATTCATCAATAGTATATTGTATTTTAAATAAAAGGGAAGGGAAACCATTGAATTTTTAGCTTCTCAGAGAAATGTATTTTGAAAGGAATTACTTTGGATCAGTGCCAATAAAAGGCAAATCTACAAGTTTAGGCTTTAATCCAGAGAGAGGGAGGGGGGGAGAGGGAGAGAGAGGGAGAAAGAGGGGGGGGAAGGGTTGTAGTAATATATCTGAAATATAGCTGCACATCTGATTCAAGGTCTAGATCAGGAATAAAAAGACATATAAGTCCATAATGAAGTGGGTTATCAGCAGATCTGGCAATGTCAGAAGCTGTTGACTTTAGCCTTTTAAAACTGAGCATATTAATATGGTTTTACATTTTGCAGCTCGTGGTTAGACTTTTCTATTGAATGGTTAAGACCAGATAAAGCAAGATCTATGTAAAAAAAAAAAATAACTTTTGTATCTGACAATGTCAGTCAAATCCCCTCAGGATTTACCCTAAAACCATGTAGAGCATTTTGTAGAACCTCTGTCAGTGTCTGCTGTTCGGATGAGTCACAACCATTGCTTGACCAGCTTTCTCTCTGAAAGCCTGAGAGACTGTTTTCTCTCTAGGTGACTCTCCTTAGGCACACTATAGATCATTGGTCCCTTTCCTCTGTAGCCCCATAATCTTCTTGAACAGAAAATTTGGGACACCACTAAGTTCTAGGATGTCACAGCACAGGTTCTCTCTGTCCTGACTCCTCACTAACCTTGAAGGGCTAGGGCCAAAATAATGGCTATCCTTGTAGCCTTCTTTTTCTATAGCTACTTTCTCTTAGTTCAGTGAGAAGAAAGAGCCCGACTGACCAGGCGAGCACCCAGGTAGTAAGTACCTCTTGGGCCGGCGTGCTTCCCCCTGTCCTGCCACTGGAACTCTGCCCCTGCCCACCGCCCCAACCAAATGGGCCAGCACCCAGGTAGGATTACATACTGGTTAGGAAAAAAATTCAAGAGAAAGAGGTAACACTCGTAAATATGTATGCACCCAACACAGGAGCAGCAAGTAATATAAGTCAGATCTTAATGGGCATGAAAAATCTACTATATAATACCACCATCTTAACAGGAGACCTTAACACCCCCTTATCCCAAAAAGATACATCAAGCAGACAAAAAATTAGCAAAGAAGTTGTAGAAAGTGAACCAAATGTTGGAACAACTGGACTTGGTGAACATATATAGAGTGTTCCACCCAAAAACTTCAGAATACACATTTTTTAACTGCACACAGGGTATTTTCTAAAATAGACCACAATCTAGTCTGTCAGTCATGCCTAAATATATATAAGAAAACAGAAATTATACCATGCATATTATCTGACCATAGTGCAATGAAACTAGAAATAAATGACAAGAGAAATCACAAAACCCCCAGAAATACATGGAAATTAATCAACACCCACCTCTGCAACCAGTGGGTTATAGATGAAATTAAACAAGATATTAAACAATATCTATAATTTAATGGAAATTCAAACACAACCTACTGGAATTTATAGGATGCAAAGAAAGCAGTTCTTAGAAGGAAATTTATAGCTCTGAACCTCACACATTAAGAAAATAGAATGGGAACAATACTCTCATGCAGCACCTATGCCAACTAGAAAAGGAAGAACAACAGAAACCCAAAGCCCAAAGGTGGGAGGAAATTATAAAGGTTAGAGCAGAAATTAATTCATTTGAGACAAAGAGAATAATGCAAAGAATTAATGAATTTAAAAGCTGGTTCTTTGAAAGATTAAAAAAATTGATAAGCCCCTAGCCAACATTATCAAAAAGAGGAAAGAAAGGACTCAAATTCAAACAATAAGGAATGAAATGGGTGAAATTACTGCAGACGTAGCAGAGATTCAGAGGATCATTAATAGCTCCTTTGAGAATCTTTACTCTCACAGAATTGAAGGCATAGATGAAATGGACATATTCCTAGAAAGGTTAAATTACCAAGACTGAATCAAGAAGATATAAGAACTCTTAATAATCCAATAAAAGCCAATGAAATATAAAATATAATAAAAAAGCATACCAACAAAAAAAGCCCAGGTCCTGATGGATTCACCACTGGATTCTATAAGAAATTTAAAGAAGATATGATTCCAATACTCCTCTAACTTTTCAATTAATTTGAAAAAGAAGCAATCTTCCTAAAATCATTTCTAGAGGCAAGTATTACACTGATACCAAAACCGGAAAGAGATACAACTAAAAAAGAGAACTACAGGCCAATTTCCCTCATGAACATAGAGGCAAAAATCATTGCCATTAGAATACAGCAAATCATTGGGAAGATTATACACCATGATCAGGTAGGATTCATCCCAGGGATACACTGTATAAATGTAAGACACTATATCAATAGAACCAAAGCCAAAAATCACATGATCATTTTAATTGATGCAGCAATGACTTTTGAAAAAGTCTAACACTTATTCATGTTCAAAGTCCTACAGAAAATTTGAACAGAGGGCCTCTACCTCAATCTGATAAAAGCCATCTATGACAATCCAACAGCTAACATAATTCTGAATGGGGACAGAAAATCTCTGTCACATGTGTCAAAGAGAAAGGCATAAGGATATCTCATATCATGTATTTTAGTTCAAAACTCAGTCAATTTAAATTTCAATAAGAATGAAAATAGATACAAAACAATATATTTAATAAGATAAAGTAATATGTAGCATATTTTAAAATATAGTTATGTAACAGGTAAATTCTCTAAACAAAATATTTGGCTGTTAAAGTAGCAATTTCTTAGAAAACGACGTTCAGCACTTACTGTGAAATATAAATTTTAAAATCTACAAATTTTTTTTATGTAACAAGCATGTTTATGTAGTAAAAGTTTTTTTTTTTTTAAGTATAAAACATAGTGGTATAAATGTCAATATGTATTTGTTGTGTATTCTGGTGTCACAGTTTATATCAAGATATTTCTTCTTTTTAAAATGTATTTAGTACAAGGTCCATAGGATCTCACTATACAGGTCAGGCTCCTAGTGATCTTCCTGTTTTCGGCCTCCCAAACTCTGGGGATACAGGCAGGTGCCACCATGCCCAGTCTCAATTGTTGTCGCAACGTATCCTGGGGGTGGGGCCAGCACGTATGCTGGGGAGCAAACCCTGGTCCGCAATATAGGAAGATGCTTCAGTCCACTGAGTTATCTGGTAGGTCCATATCTAGATATTTCTCAAGAGCCTCATGGGATGATAGGTGGGGCTATCGGAAGGCACCTGGATTAAGGGGCCAGTACAGCTGACTGGCCATCAGGAAGTGCAGTCTGGTAGGTAGAGGCAGGCCCCCAGCGCAGGACCTAGCAGCACATTTCCCCCTTTTGGACCCCATCCTTCTTTCTTCCTTCTTCCCAGATGCCAGAGATCCACAGTTTCTCTCCACGCTGTTCTCCCACCCAGGCCCTTCCACCATGCTGCTCAGCCTTGGTGCCAGCTGGCCATGTGCTGTGAGCCACACAGTAGAGCTTCCCTCCTTCATTTGTAGGTGTTGAGTATTTTGCCCCAGTGACCAGGAAAGTGACAAAGCCATCTAGAGTAGCAGTTAGCAGGTGCTACTGAGGAAAGTAAAATGAGTGCCTTCATATCTATTTGCATAACTTTTGTTTGCACTCAGTGTATTCATTTGTGCAGCAGGTACACGGGTATACATTTTAACTTCCTTTATATATTAAAAATAACAACTATATAAAACAGACTAAGTCAGAGATCTCCAAATCTCCAAAGTCCATCAAAATTACAGAGAAAGAGAGGTTCTGGTGACATTCCGTATACAGTGCATGTGTCTTTTTGACATTCCTCAGTGGAGTGGGTCAAAATGATTACTGCAATGAGCTCCAGTCAGAGAAGTCTAACTCTCGACCCCTCTAAATGCCCCTTGGTACCTGAGCTCATCTCATACAGCTTAGCGCTGGACCTGTTTTTAGGGTGAGAACCATTTTCTCCATAGATTCCAGGAAACATTCAGCAGGGACAAAGAAAATGATACATTATGTCACACAAGATCACTTGCCAAGGCTTCTAGAGGTGTGGTTCCAGCAGAACCAGAAAAGGTGCTTCTTTAGTGTACAGGAAGCATGCTCATTCAAGTGTCTGAGTACGAAAGTGAAAAACTCAGATTTAAGGACATTCCTAACATATATTTCTCAGTTTTTCTTTCCTGAAATTTACAAACAGGACAACATGACCTTGGTGAGCTGAACTGGAATCACACTTACAGAAAACAGCAATGGAAGAGTTGGTTCACTTTACTGAAATAGGTTTCTGGAGAATCCTGCCTAGAAAATGTCCATTAAAAGAACTGAAAGAGCTGGGGAGATAGCTTGGTGGTCTAAGGGTCTGCCTGGCAAGTGCAAGGACCCAGGTTGATCCCTGCCATGTCAGTCCCAAAACTAGTCACGGTGGCCCACACTTGTAATCCCAGTGCTGGGAGTCTGAGACAGGAGGATCACCACAAGTCTGAGCTAAATAGCAAGACTCTCTATCACTTAAATAAGTAAATAAATATTTTTTTCTGTATTTTACAGAAGGGTCTACGGGGTGTTCAGGATCTCACTATTAGAAGGGAACTGTAGCAATCTGCCTGTTTACAGCCTTCCAAGAGATAGGTGTCAAGTACCATCTCAGTGCGTGGGGCCAGCACGGCAGGCCCTGGGATTGACTTCCTGGCCTCTGCATTTGCTTGCAGGTGTTTTAATATGCTGAGCTATTTGGCTGGCCCTTAATTTCTTTTCTTTTTCTTTTCTTTCTTTCTTTTTAACTTGAGAAGGTATTTGTTTGTTTTTGATTGGCTGGCTCAGGCTGCCTTAAGGGCAGGTATGATAAGGAATTAGGAACTGGGATTCAGCCAAGGCCCCTTGGGTCTTTCTGCATTTGCCCTAACAAACCCTTAAACAACTGAGCTAAACTGCAGCCCCCATGTAAGCAAATTTTTAAGAAATTTTAAAATCATATTTTACATAGTATAATATGATTCAGCTGATTGAAGAATATTAAAACAATAATAATAATGTAATAATCATAAAAGAAAGTCATGGCACAGAATATAACAGCCTATATGTCATCACTATAATTCTTACTTTTACCAGAGGGGGGAAAAGTGGTAATAATGATCAGAAGGCTAACCAATCTATTTAAACTAAATGTACCTGTACTCACATGATTACTTCAAGTAAAACACAGTATTTGCACAGATAAGTCCCTCCGGGGTATCATGGAACGCTGAAAATCATGGAGCTTACGTCGTAGGGTTGGAAAGGACAACGCTGTGTCCATCACTTTGCTGCTTGCAAGGATGGAACACCTGACAGCAATAACTTGAAGGACAAGAGGTTGGTTTTGGCTCATGTGCCAGCCACAGCACACAGGCCAACCTATCTCTCTGCTCTGTCTTGGACAAGTAGAATATTTCTATGATAGATGGGAAACCCACTGGCAGAATCTCAGCCACCCAGACACTAAGTGATCCAGTCAGGAAGGAAGCTATGTCTGTGACAGCGGCTCTCAGGTCTTCCTGATGTGCAACCCCTACTTTCATGCAGTGTCAGACAGAAGTGGTGGACAGGTTTAGTGCAAGACTCAAGACATCTGTGTGGTTCCATAAAAGTGGGAAATGGCCAAAGTATCACTAAAATCATTAACATATTAGGTAATAAGGACATGACCATTCATTTAAGAAATGAATTATACTGAAATATGAATTGACTGTACTGCTTCCTGGCATTTGTCAGCTGACTGTGGTCTGTAGCATCATTAACTATTTTTTCTAATTCCAAGAGTAGGGCCATTCAGACTAAATTCCACTGCAATAAACCTCAACTGAATTGCTCCACTTAACTTGCTTTCTAAACAGATATTACTTTTTTGAAAAATGCTAATCTGTGAATAGATTTTGCTAAACAGAACTGCTATAACATAAAAAATGCAATTATCTCCTTACCCATTTTAGGGACTATTGCCAGAATTCTCATTGGTCTTCCTGTTTTCCATCCAAAAAGCTGAGCCTTCTCATTCCTCAGCTCCCCAAGGGGAATAAATCTAAGACTCTAGAAGCAAGACCTCATTTTTTGTCTCCTTTGTATACTGCATATAATGCTTTGAAAATTATAGACTCCAATAAAATGTTGCTGGGTTTTTTTTCCCTACAGTTACCAAACTTTTGGGTTTTAAGATTTTTGAAACAAAAATAACATTTGGGGGTGAGAAAAGTTGTCTAACCAACAACAATAAGGACAACAGCTCTGGGCAGTAGAGAGCAGGGATGACTAGACCTTAATCTCTGAGGAACAGTTTGCAATAGTAGCAAAGGCCTTTGGTTAGTTATATCAACATCAGAGGTTGTAACATGTGCTTCTGTATTTAAAAAGCAACAATTATCATTTGAAGATGAACAAAGTCTAACAGCCTCACTGCTAAATACATGTTACCACTATACCTATTACTGTTACCAGAGTGAAAGAGTTGGTAGTAATGATCAGGAGATCAATCTATGTAAAATAAATATATCTGCATTCACATGTTGAATTCAAGTAGAAAAACAGTATTTCAACCGATGCTAAAAATATGAAATGTCTGTGACATTTCTTCTGGTATGTACTAACATGCATAAATTTCTTACATAATAAATGAAAAACATTTTTTGACATATGAATGTTTTTCTTGTGCTGACAGAAATTTGGCAGTTAATATGCTTCACTCCTCACACAAACAATGCTCAGTCAACAAGTTCTGGATTCTTGCTCTGTTTTGCTTTGTATGTTTTGTTTTGATTTCCTTTCCTTTCCTTTCCTTTCCTTTCCTTTCCTTTCCTTTCCTTTCCTTTCCTTTCCTTTCCTTTCCTTTCCTTTCCTTTCCTTTCCTTTCCTTTCCCTTCCTCTCCTTTCCTTCCCTTCCCTTCCCTTTCCTTTCTTCCCCTCTCTTCCCCTCCCCTTCCCTCTCTTCCCCTCCCTTCCCCCTCCTCTCTCCTTCTTCCCCTCCTCTCCTCCCCTCCTCACCTTCCCTCCTCTCCTCCCCTCCCCTCTCTCCTCTCTCTTCTCTCCTCTCCTTTGTCTTCTCCCATCATCTCCCTCTACCCTCGCTCCCCTCTCCTCCCCTTCCCTTCCCTTCCCTTCCAGAAAATCTGATATCTGTGTCCCTTTAATAGAAAAATGACAAAGATGTTTCCCTGTGTGCAAAACAAAGTTATGGAACAACAGGGTGTTTGTTTTGGCCCAGGAACTTTGCACAAAGGTCTTGTTCGTGTCTGCCATCATAAAATGTTGCTTATGAATTAATAACACCCAAAAAATCAAGTTGAAGAAAACATCAATTTATCCATTCTGTTTGGCAAAAGTCTTTAATTTGGAAAATGTGATATTCTTTTAAAAATTATTTCAAATTAGCTAACAGAATTGATGAACATGCCAAAATCTTTTAAACTGAACTATTTCCGAAGATTAGCATTTGCTCCATTATTAGTAAAGTTATAAACTATATAAGCACATTTAACACAACTGGTGTTTTCAACACAAGCCATGTCTTTCCAAAACAAGAAGTGAAAGTTTTTCTTCTTTCATAAATACACTTTCCCAGCAAAGCAAACAAAAATAAAGCAAATTTGACCAAAATCAGAATAAATAATAAAACAAATATGCTCATATAATGTCCTCAGTATTTTTAGTAGATAAGTTGTTTGACAGATAAAAATCCTTAGTAAAAGAAACTTTAAAGCTTTTAAAACCATGTCAGAAATGCTTCAAAAACCTATGCCATAATAGCTTTACAAGCATGAAACAAATTATAAATTATAAAAATTATGAATGGCCCCTGGAAGCCATTGTATTAAGATGACAGGCCCAGAAAAGGAGATACCAACTTCAGTCATAGAAAGGCTACTGGCCTTAGCCACAGTGCCTTCATAGTGCAGAACACAAGAAGCCTATGTTTGAGATGTCATGCTCCACTCTGAACACAGATATGTGTGTTCATAGTATGTACTGCTATAAAGGGAGCAAGATTCTCACATAAAACAAGGACAGAGAAAGGTTAGAGCTGGACATAAGGTAAAATGCCATGTATTTCATTTTGTATAAGAGATACTTCATGACTCATCATTGTTGACTCATAACTGATTTTCTTGCAGTCTATTCTGATTGTTCTGTTCTCTGTGCCTAACCTAGTGCCAGGTATTCAGGAATACATTTCTCAGGATTGGCATTGACTTTATAGGCCCAATATTCCAATTAGCTATGTAACATCAAAACAATATAATTATTTATGTTTATGTGCAAATAATAAATCTTCAATATTTCAAGGATTTTCCAAAGCTAAGATAGATTCTCAAGGCTAAGGTATGTCTAAAGTAAATATTCCATAAAGCTTTTCCAAGCTTATGCAGCATCTTGTGCAATTTAGTCCACCTGTTCTTAATTTCTATCATCTATTATCTATCTATCTATCTATCTATCTATCTATCTATCTATCTATCTATCTATGATGTTTCTTACAAGAGGTTTAACTCAGGGAGAAACTCTCTGAAGATGAGACACTTCCGCTTCATCATGAATTTTTCCCCTAACCAGTATGTAGTGGCCTTCTCTATTTCGTTGGATCAGTGTTGGTTTGAAGTTTAGACTGTCTGCAAAGAGGATTGCTACCCCTGATTTTTTTTGAGGTGCTGGAGCATGTAGTATTGTTTTCCAACCTTTAACTTTAAGCCTATGAGTTTCTTTACGGGTTAAATGTGTTTCTTG
>PVJA010051410.1:0-12849 GCA_004027025.1 Myocastor coypus | reverse complement strand
AGGCTGAGGCAGGAGGATCGGTGCAAGTTCGAGACCAGCCTGGGCTACAAAAGTGAGCTCAGGACCAGCCTAAACTGCATAGCCAGACCCTGTCTCAAAAAGACAAAAAATAATAATAATAAAAATAAAAATAAAAAATAAAGGGTCAGCCAAATAGCTCAGCAGATTAAAGTACATGTGAACAGGTGCAGGGGACAGGGCATACTGAGATGACAGTGGAAACTGGGTGTGGTGGCACACGCCTGTAATCCCGGCTCTTGGGAGGCTGTAAATGGATGAATCATTACGAGTCTGTTCTAGTAGTGAGACCCTGAATACCCTGTAGAACCTTTCCTAAAAAATAGAAAATTAAAAATAAATAGAAATATAAGCCAGGCATGCCTGTAATCCCAGCACTTAGGAGGCTGAGGCAGGAGGATCAGCGTAAGTTTGAGACCAGCCTGGGCTACAAAAGTGAGTTTGAGGCCAGCCTGAACTGCATAAAGACTCTGTCTCAAAAAGCCAAAAAAGAAATGTGTGTGTGTATGTGTGTGTGTGTGTGTATCAAGTTATAGTGTTAATATATATATATATATTTAATATATATTATATATAAACAACATGCACATGTTATACTTTTAAATTAAGAAAAAAGCAGAAAAGTTATTGGAGGAAAGAAAGCTTCTGTCCAACAGAGCGACAGATTGGAACCTGAGCAGTTTGACCCATCCATTAGTATTTTCTGATAGACATGCTCTTTATTTTATATTTTTGTTCTTAGGGAAGGGTCTACAGGGTGTTCAGGGTCTCACTACTAGATCAGACTCATAGTGAACTGCCTACCATATCAGAACTGTCATGAAAAATGCTGTTGTAACAAATAGGGTAGTAGAGACTTCTGATATCTCTCAGTGTCAATTGGTATACTTCAGTCCTTTGGATATATACCCAGAAGTGGAACTGCTAGATCACACAGTGGTTCTGCTGTAGTATTTTGAGGAACCCCTATACCAGTGATGGTGAACATTTTAGAGCTTTCAATAACAAATAGCCCACTGTGGCTCTGTGGTTTTGGTTTACCTTTCCCTGATGATTGAATGTTGATCACTTTTTGTATACTATTGAGCATTTATACATCTTTTGAGAAATGTTCATTTGGGTCTTTTATGTTTTCTAATTAGGTTCTTTTCTTATTAGAGATGCTTGAATTTCTTATATACATTTTTAAATTTATTTATTTATTTATTTATTTATTTATTTATTTCGTAGAGCTTGGGATTGAACTCGGGACCCTGCGCTTGCTACGCAATCGCTTTATTTCACTAAGCTATCTCCCTGGGTCCCATTTTTTAAAATATATGCCTTATGTATTTTTAAGTAGTAATGCCTTATCAGATGTCTGGCTCATAAATATTTTCTCCATCTCATGGGGCAATGACTTGGTGGGGTCCAGTTTAACACTGAGTCCTGGGAATGGACCAGATACTTGAGTTTACACGGAGCCAGGCCTGATGTCAGAATCTGAGCTGGAGTGCTCAATTCTTTCAAAATTCTTTTTCAAATGTGAGGGAGGGGCATCAATAAAGTGATTTTTTTTTATTTCTGTGCTCCACTCAGGTGTCAGAAAACTCTTACCTGGATTCCATAGTCATTGTAAAAGTATTTTTGTGCATGGATTTTGTTCAGATTTTTTACTGGAAACTCATAGTCTATCATCTTGCTGATGTCCTTAATTAACTTCTATTGGCAGATGATTCTCTTTATTTTGTATGTTTGTTCTTAGGCAAGGGTCTACAGGGTGTTTAGGGTCTCACTACTAGATCAAACTCATAGTGAACTGGCTGTTTACAACCTCAGAAGAGTTGTGATTACAGGCATGCACCACCACTCCCAGTGTACCAGATGATTCTTAAATAAAGATAAATTGTCATTTTGGATCTCAGGGCACTTATTCAATTTTAAAAAATATGTTTCAATGAGAGATTTGGTGTCAAAAGTTTTAGTCCCTAGTCAGATGGCTCCAGTGCTTTGAAATATGTGAGGCAGTATATCATGGTGGTAGGAATAATTGCCAGAGGAAGCTGCTTAATTCACAGCAACCAGGAAGCAGTGAGAAAGAAAAAAAAAGCTATATTAAGGGCTGGGATGCAAACACTAATGTTTTCAAAACTGTATTTGTTGTTTGTCTTTTTAAGACAGTGTCTCACTATGTAACCTGGGTGGCCTTGAACTCATAATGTAACCCAGGCTGGCCTCACTCACAGCAATCCTCTTCCCTCAGCCTACCCAGTGCTGGAATTATAGTTGTGTACCAGTATGCCTAGCACACTATCCTACTTACTTTCTTTTTTTCTGAGACAGGGACTCACTATGTCATTCACACTGGCCTTGAGTTTACTAGGTAAGCCAGTCTGGCCACAGACTCAATGATCCTCCTGCCTCAGCCTGCCAAATACTGCCATTACAGGCATATATTACAATACCTGGCCCTAGCAAAGTTTAAATTGTGGCAAATATGCATAATTTTTACCATCATAATCGTTTGAAGTATATGTTATGGTAGTAGCACATTCATATTATAGTGCAAACAAAATTGTAGTTTTTAAAACTGAAAGTAGCTCTCTAGTTGACTCTAAAAAGCAGCCAGGATTATAAATCACTAAGCTGGACTGAAGAACATTTTGTAAATATTAATGAAATTCCAGAGTCTATTTCCCTATTTGAAATATACAAAATAATGTAGTCGTCTGTTCCAGTTCTACAATTTCATCATAGCTTTCTTTCCATCCAGCCCAAAAGTCGTAATCCCAACTGTACTCCTTCACTCTGGTCTTTAGTTCTTGACAATAAGATTTATCTTCTTCCCGACCACTTCAGCTTCCTCTAAACTCTTTAATCACAGATGTAAATCTGTCATCTCATTCTTTTACCTAGTGGTGCTCACTAATGATAGCACAATTTAAATAGGTTGTATTTCTCAATTTAATCACTTTCACTTTTCTAATGTGGATCACAGAAACTAGTAACTCTTCCTCAAATCAAGCCATAAAACCTAGAAAGCACCAGATAGGGTGGCATTTTTGGAAGCTGACACAGGACGATGGCAATTCAAGCTCAGACAGGGTAACTTAGTGATTTAGCAAGATCCTATCTTGAAATAAAAATGAAAATGGACTGGAGATACATCTCAGTCCAAAAGCCCTGTGTTCAACTTCTAGTAATTAAAAGCAAATGAACAAATAAACAAAGCCCATCTTTCCTCTATCTCTTCTTTGATGACTTTCATTTCATAGAGGACACGCCTTATACTCTGGAGGAAGGAGTATTACACAGGCCAAGAAGAAGTTAGACAGGCTTTGCTAGATTTCCCTTTCTGAGATCTGTTAACAATACATCATTGGGGCTGGGGAGATAGCTCCGAGGCACAAGTGCCTGCTGGGCAAGTGCAAGGTCGTGAGTTCGAACCCTGGTCCCACAAAAAAAAAAAAAAAACAATACATCATAGCTGGGCATACTAGCATCCTCTTTTGATCCTATTACTCTCAAAGCCTGAGGCAGGAGAATTACAAATTTTAGCCTATCCTGTCCAACTTAGACTTATCAATACACTGTCTCGAATACTTTTAAAAGGGTTGGAGATGTATCTCATGCTAAGGGCCAAGGTTGAACTACCAGGACTGGAAAATAAAATGCCCATTATGCCTAGTGAAATTTGAAATTTAGGTAAATAATACACCATGGCCTTCTGTCTGTCTTTTGTGTGTGTGTGTGGAACTGGGAATTGAACTCAGGATCTTGCATTTGCCAGGAAGGCACTTGTGTCCCTGAGCCATTTCCCCAGCCCGTGTCTGTCATGTTTTTTACATAGCTGTGCATTGTCATCATAAGCATAAAATCTGGGTCTTTACATTTGAAGGCTGCTATATCATATAAAATTGTGATTAACTAAATTGTTTTGCTCTTAACTTTTTTTTCTTTTTTTCACTACCTGGGATAAACCCCATCCCAGCGTTTTCTTATTGTATTATTTACAGTCTTTTAAAATTCTTTTTTTTTTTGTGGGACCAGGGTTCGAACTCACGACCTTGCACTTGCCCAGCAGGCACTTGTGCCTCGGAGCTATCTCCCCAGCCCCTATTTTAAAATTCTTGATGCTGACGGGTGTGGTGGTGCACGCCTGCAATCCCAGCACTTAGGAGGCTGAGGCAGGAGGACTGGTGCGAGTTCAAGACCAGCCTGGGCTACAAAAGTGAGCTGAATGCCAGCCTCAACTGCATAACGAGACCCTGTCTCAAAAAGACAAAAAAAAAATACAAGACTTAATATGAATGTAAAATCTTTAAACATGGGGCCAAGGAGATAGCTCAGGGGCACAAGTACCTGCCTGGCAAGTGCAAGGTCATGAGATCAAATCCTGATCTCGGGGAAAAGAAAAAAATTCTTGATGCTGGTCCTTGCTAAATTTTACCAAGATGGCCTGGAACTTGTGATCCTCTTGCCATAGTCTCCCAGACAGCGGATATTACAGTATCTGTGGCCATATCTGTATTTTCACCCCACTGCTTAGGATGGAACCCAGGAACTCAAATATGCTAAGCATATGCTTTACCTCTAAACTATATATCTCCGGCCCAACATTCTTGTTATAAGAATGCTATCTCTGAACTTTGATGGATGAGGAAATATACCTACTTTTTGCCTGCACAAGTTCTGGCAGCCAACATGGGGCATCTGAGATATATGACTTACACCAAAGACTGCAGATGGGACCCTGGACCAACTGTCCAAAATCCAGCAAACAAAAGGTAAGATTTTTTTAAATAAATGTCAGCTCTCCCAGATCTCTGGCTATAGTTTCTGGTCAAGAATGGAAGAAAAAAAGAATAAAAATAAAGTGAAAAGAAAACCATAAAAATTGCAAAGAAAATTTATTTAGCCTTTTCTTTCCAAATTCATAATACTAAGAGAAATTCATTTATATGAATCAGCTCTTGGATATAGAACAAGTAATCTTTTGGGTATGAATGCTCTTGATTTTTTCATCAATTCTCTTCCAAGGATGACCTTTGTTTTCCCTTGTTATCTTTTGTGTTATAGAAGATAATGATGGGGTCAGAACATGGGTATAGACTCTGGTAATCCTATTATTCAAGCCAGTATACACAGATTTTTGACTATCATTTTCTTAAGCTAATATATTTGTAAGAACTTTGCTGTGGGTCTCCAAGACAAAAACAAGGTAAAGCTTTCCTTTCAGTTTTGTGCTTGTCTTTTTTAAAAATTATTTTATTTTATTATCTTGTTTCAGAACTTTATTTTCATAGCCGGCTCAGCCTGCCCTGATGGCAAGGCTGGTGCAGCATGTGGTGCCGAGGATGGAACCGCAGTCCCTGCAGCCACCCAAGCTTTTCCTAAGCAGCCGCTTTAGACCACTGAGCCATGCCGCCGGGCCCCTGTGCTTGTCTTTATGACTACTGAGAACACTTTCTAGTCTCTGCCAACTGAGGAGCACGAGTGTCAGCTTATGTCAGGTAACTACTTGAATAGGTTAGAAACTGAAAAGTTCTGTGCCAGATATCATAGGAGTTCCTCTTAATAAGGAGTATCAGTCCCTTGGGGGATTTTGTCCTGGCAATCTTTAGTGCTTGAATTAGTGTTTGAAAACTCCCATTTTGGCATTTCCAGCCTGGTGTGACAATTTAGCTGCCCTGTGATCAGGAGACCTACAGGAGACAAAAGAAACTGTTTTCACAAACACTGTCCTTAATAAACTGTGGCACCAAAATTAATTGCTTTCTTAGTCTATCTTCAGAAGTATATTTTTAGGCTTATGGGGTCTAACTTTGCTCACTTTGATAATACCATATACATCCATGACATTGCTGGTGTGAATCACTTTGGGAATAAATGGGCTAACATTTGCAAAAATAAGCTTATTTTGTTTTGTGTTAGGGATCAAACCCAGGGACCCACACGTGCTAGACCAACACTGTGATACTGAGCTACATCCTTTCTCACCTCCTGACAGCCACCATATTTCTATTTGTCTCATTTTGTATCCTAATGACTTATCTTGACTTTCATCTTTCAAGGACATGATGGTTCATTAGGCCTGTGTGTATACTGGCCAATCAAAAAGACCTGGGGTATTCAATACTAGGGCCAGATAAAAATGAGGGTTTTACTGACATGTGGGAAGTGTACCAACTATTGCCACCTCTCAAGTAGTTGTGTCTTTCATTCCTTTAGTAGTTTTTGGTGTGTCTCTGGATGTTAAAAGGAAATGTCTCATGGGTATTTGTTTAAGCTTAAAGACTAGTTTTGGTTCTGAATCACGTAAGAGGAACAAAGTTTATTTTTATTTTCATTTATTTTGTATGTATTTAGTACAGGGCCTATGGTACAGATCAGACTCATAGTGATCCTCCTGTTTTCAGCCTGACAAGCGATGGAATTACACAGGTGCACTACTATGCCCAGTTTCAATCACCATCTCAGTATGCCCTACGAGTGGGGCTGGCATGGAATGCTGGGGACTGAACTCCGGCCCCTGTTCCGGCCTAAGCAGGCACTTTAGTCTGCTCAAAGTTTCTTAATTTTTTTATTAATATTAATGAGAAAGAAATAGCAATGACACAGCTTCACAACAGATTAGTAGGACAGTTACAATAATTAATACATTGCATATTGTTGTCTTCGTAGTATTAGTTCAGAAAAGACAAAGTTTAAAAGAAAATAAAGGGCCAGCGAGATAGCTCAGTGGTCTAAAGCACCTGTGGAGGAAAGTTAAGGCAAGTGCTGCGATCGCTCCTTGATCCCTGAAACCACATGCTGTGCACCCCCACCCCAGGGTGGGCTGAGCCAGCCATAACACAAACAAATAAATGAGGTTTAAGAGAAATAAAAAAAAAAAACTCTTAAAAAAAAAGAGGGGGGCCCGGCAGGATGGCTCAGTGGTCTAAAGCGCCTGTTTAGGAAAGCTTGGACGGCTTCAGGGACCGCAGTTCAATCCCCAGCACCACATGCTGCGTCAGCCCTGCCTTCGGGGTGGGCTGAGCTGGCCATAAAAAACGAGTGAATAAACAAACAAAGGTTCTGAAACAAGAAAAAAAAATGCCCAGATTATTTGCTATTTGTCCTGGCTGAAATTGTGTGTGTGTGTGTGTGTGTGTGTGTGTGTGTGTGTGTGTGTGTTAAAAGAACTATACAGTTAAGTCTGTTTAACTGGATGTTGATATTCAAGCTATACCTTTATTTTGCTTTTTGTTCTTTGAGGCAGGGTCTTGCTAGCTAGTTCAGGCTGGCCTCATACTTGACATGATCCTCCTTCTTCAGCCTCCTGACAGCTGGAGACATAGGTATGTGCCACCTTGCCTAGCATATGGCTTTAAAAAAAAAGATAGGATTTCACTATGTTGCCTAGACTGCTCTTGAACTCCTGGGGAAAAAGAATTGTCCTGCTTCAACCTCCTAGGACTACAGACATGCACTACCATTCCCAGTTTAGGCTGTAATTTTCTGTTGTATCCTGCTTCTCCCACGGGATATTTTCAATGGACTAAAACCTCTCTTCTTGAACCCCTGCTAACAATGTGCTCCATTTCTTTGTTGATTCCCTTTTTGCTGGCATGAGTTTTTGCTGAAGATTGGAACTTCACTGGCCTTTTGGAAAACAAGATCTCCCCCAAACTGGGTCCTTTCGGACCTGTTCTTTCCATTTGCTTCTGTTTCTCCTTTTTGTTATCTTCAGTCTTCCATCAGTTCTGTGGAATCGTTGATAGCCCCTACCTCCTCCATTTGGTGGTGAGTAGATGGGAAATTATTGAGGAAACATCATGGAAAAAGATTTAGGCTTATATGAACAAAGTTTAGCTTGACTTTTGAATTTCATCCCAGTACCATCATGTACTTGTAGAACTGTGAATTCAATTCTTAGCATTCTATGTTGCCTGGCCATTCATTTTGAATCTTCCTCTATATTTTACCTAATATAGCCTAAATACTTTCTTGGAAAAGCTTCCATTCTTCCTGTACCTTTTTTTTTTTTTCGCGGTACCTTTTTTTTTGCTGTACCTTTGAAATACAAATTTCCTTCCCTTTATTTTCTACATGATACTTAACTTTTGGAAATAGTTAAACTTCAGGAAGAATTCAATCAGAAAAAGTTGAAAAAGAGAAGCACCATGTTTCCTTTTGTAGTTTCTTCTGAAAAATTTTGCCTGACTTGTCAACAACAGAAGAAAAATGAGAGTGGCCAGCTTTATTTAACATCTGATAAAATTTACATGAATGATTCATGCATAATTAAAAATAGATGAAGGTATAATAGGATATATTTACAAATATACTTGTTTCATTAGTGCAGCTGCCTTCCTAATGTTTTATTATGCAGATTTAAGGAAACATTTAAGTTTTCTATTCCTTACAGAAATTTGGTAACATGTACTTCTTTTGTTTGTGGTACTAGTGATGGAACTCAGAACCTTGTGCTTGCCAGGCAGATGCTTATGTTTCTGGGCTATCTCCCCAGCCTGGTCACACCTACTTATGTGAAACAAAAACATTCACAGTTTTTCTCTACCTGATTCCTTCCAGAACTCACAAACTGCTAAGTGTATTATTTTTATGGCAATGTAGTTTTTACAGTGATTCAATGTGAACCTGTTCTCTTTATAACAAGACATGACTGGAAAGAGTGGCTATATTACTAAGGTTTTGTTTTGAATGTTATACTTTGAAATATGATCAGACAGCTTTAAGGATCTGAGATTAACACTGTGGAGCCAGCAGAGACTCCCTTGGAAGAACTGGCCTGGTATCTTGATTATATGGTTTGTATAGTATTCTTTTTTTTTTTACATAGTACTCTTGAAGGTAGATAAAATTGCTACTTCTTGGCAGGCTCAGTAACTTCAAAAAAAACTTGGGGATGCTAAACAGTCAGAAATTTCCTCAAAACTATTATAGGTACTAGTTTGATGGTGAGTACTTGGCTTGGATTTGTAACTTCATGAAGCTCTTACAAGTTTAAACTTTTTTATACAAGAAAAATAATTAAGGCTATTGAAAGCATTATAATTCAGGATTTTTGCCTGATCTTGCATAACTATATGTTAATCTGAGCAACAGATCTGGTAATAAAAGTAGTCAATATGACAACCATTGTTAATTTGCTATTCTTGATTTGACAATCTGTAACATGTATTGTTGTATGTTGCTCTATTTTGTCTTTGCATCTGCTATGTGTTTTTGTTTATATTCTACAAAATAAAAGAAAAAGAAAAAAATAACAAAAAAGTTTAATCTGTGATTCCTAATAAAAGTTCCAGCAGCCAAGCACAGTGGTGCATATCTATAATGGTAGAACTTGGGAGGCTGAGGCAGGAAGATTGCTGAGTTTGAGTCCTGCTTGGACTACATACTGAGTTTGAAGGCCAGTCTAAACTACGTAGTGAGACCCTATCTTAATAAAACAAAAGGATCAGTACAGCAAATTTTCAAAAGTCTATGAGGAAAATGGCAATTCTTGTTATATTCATGTTAATAATTAGGCCAAGGTTAATGACATTAATGCTACATTACCAAAAAAATCAGCCTTCCTTTGATCACCTTTGGTAGAAATGGGGGTGAATATAGTGAGAAAAAATTGTTTTGAAAGAACAAATACAGAACTATTATTTTAGACTGCACCTCATTGTTTCCAAGGCTTTGTTATCTCCCTTTTTAAAAAATAATGTAATTAGCACCTGCAACAGAGGCCGGGGGTTTGATGCCCAGGCCTGCCATGCTGGCCCCGCCCCTGAGGTTCAAAGAGATGACAATTGAGACTGGGTGTGGTGGCGTGTGCTTGTAATCCTAGCTCTTGGGAAGATGGAAACAGGAAGATCCCTATGAATACGATCTAGTAGTGAAACCCTGAACACCCTGTAGACCTTTTTCTGTAATATAAAGAAAGTAATTAATGTCAGGTATTTTGCTATAGCAACAAAAAAGACTAATACAGAAAACTGATATCAAGATATGGGACAGTTGCTATAACAGTACCTGAAAATGTGGAAGCAGCTTTGGAAATGGTGACTGGAAAAGTGAATTTGGAGGAACAGACAAAAAGAAAAGGAAAGATAAAAGGAATTATCTTAGAATGTTACATAGATGATTATGACAAAGGTTTAATGGAAAAGACTAACAATGAGCTCAAACATCTTTTAAAAATTCAGCAAGTGGTCATGACCACAATGCTGGTGGAAAGTGAGAAATACTGTGTTAGAAACTGGAAACTAAAGGCAATCCTTGTTACATGCACTGCAAAGAACTTACCTGTAGTGTGTCCATGCCTTAAGCCTTTGTGGAAAGTTAAATTTAAGCCATGGAATAGAATTGTTGGAAGAAGATATCTAAACAAAACAATAAAATTTCATAGAAAGTGTGTTCAGAACAAAATGAGAATTCAGCTTTCTAAGATGAACACAGCTGCAAGGGTGCTAAGTGCTAATAATGAAGACAATGAGCAAAAGGTCTGTAAAACATCTCAGCAATCTCTGAGGCTGCCATTGCTAACACAGACCCAGAGGTCTAGAAGGACAGAATACTTCTGAAAACCAAAGTCAAGGGTGATCTCCACAAATTAGTTACCCATGACTACTTTGGAATTGTGCTCACTGCTTTCTACTGAAGTGTCTCATGGCCACTGCAGTGATGGTGCAAGTAGGTTCAGCAGTGGCTTTTGCCACTGTTGCAAAGGGGACCCAGTGTTCAACCTTGGAATGCATGTGATACTCAAGTGCTAGTGCTGTGCGGTCATAGTGGCTTCCACCAAGATCTGAAAAGAAAACCTAAAGGGCTAGGCAGAGGTCAGCTGTAGAACAAAGCAACTATAGGTATTTTCCACTGGAATATCTAGTAGAGCTCTAGGAATAGGATTCCAACTTTATACCCCAGATAAGGTCACTGGCAGCATGCACTACCAGCATGAAAAGAACAAAGTGTCTACTGACTAGAAGCCACATGGGCTGCAGCCAGCAAAGCTACAGAAGCACAACAGCCTAAGTCCTTGAGACCCCACATCTTGCCACTGTGTCCTCAGGATCCCAGAAAAGAGCTGTAGGACTTAATATATCTGCTGGGCCCATTACTTATTTTTCCTTATACTTTATATCTCCGTTTTGGAATAAGATTGTCTTGTTCCTGTCTTACTATTCTATATTAGAATATATATATATATATATATATATAGATAGATAGATAGATAGATATCTATATATATCTATATCTATATAGATATAGATATAGATATAATTTCCCCCCCAATCCATGTTGGGGCTTAAACCCTCAGCATGCTGATTTACATCCTAGTCTAATATCTTGTTATTTTTACAGGCTTACCCTTGACTTGATACTAAAACCAGTGAAAATACTGGGATTATTGACATGGAACAAGTGCATTTTGCTCAGCAAGGAAGACAAAACATGAGGGCCAAAGGGCACAATCCTGTGATTATGATATGGATTGAGTGTGTACCCAGAGACTCATGTGCTGGAAGCATGATCCCAGTGTGGCAGTGTGGGGAGGTGGTAGAAACCTCCTGAGTTCTGAAATTATAGGTGTGCTCCACATCTAGATTTTCCTCTTTTAAAATAATGTTCCACCAGACCATAATAAGACACGACTGTAATCCCAGGTACTTCAGAGGCTGGGGCAAGAGTAAGAACAGATTGGACAATTTGTAGGGTATATTGCAAAATTTAAAAACAATAAAGGGCTAGGGATATAGCTCTGTGGTAGGCTGTCCCTTGGTTCCATCCCCAAGAAAAGGGAATGGGAAGGAAGAAGCAAGCTTAAAGACCACTGAATAGTCGGTACCATTATTTAAGCAAATCTTATTATGTAGAATGTACAATGTTAAGCCCTGTGATTATTCATTGTCAACATGGGGCCCGGCAGGATGGCTCAGTGGCCTAAAGCGCCTGCATAGGAAAGCTTAGGCGGCTGCAGGGACTGCGGTTCGATCCCTGGCACCACATGCTACGCCAACCCTGCCCTCAGGGCAGGCTGAGCCAGCCATAAAAATAAATAAATAAAAATTCTGAAACATTGTCAACGTAACCGCCACGAAGCAGCTATACTTTATATAAAGGATATTATAGCTGAAAAATTAAGCAGTTTTCCTAAGTGTACAAAATACAGGTCTCATAAACTCCAAAAGGTATCTAAATTAAGTAATCAGGGATATTTCTAAACTATTTCTTTTGTGTGTGTGTGTGGGACCAGGGTTTGAACTCACAAACTTGCACTTGCCCGGCAGGCACTTGTGCCACAGAGCTATCTCCCTGGCCCCTCTAAACTATTTCTCAAGTGCAAGTTTATTTTTTTGAGGGACCAGGGCTCAAACTCATGACCTTGCACTTGCTATCTCCCCAGCTCCTTCAACTGCAGTATTAGTGTGAAAGCCACCAACAATATCTAACAATAAGCAAACTAGCCAATTATCGACACAGGTAGTTTTCAGGTCATTTAATATATCTCATTTTGCAAATGAGAAAGTAGAGGCTGAAAATATCTGTGAATCAAAAAACATTTGTTCCTCTACATATCTTGTTGCTTCCTAGTGAGGGATCACCTAAGATAGAATGCCTGAGATAGAATTCAAGATAATAATTAAACCTTCACCTAACCAGGTGTAGTTGTACATGCCTGTAATCTCAGTATCCTGTGAGGCTGAGGCAGGAGGATCACAAATTCAAGCCCAGCCTAGGCAATTTAGTGATTTAGTGACATCTTATCTCAAAATAAAACATAAAAGCGACGGGGGATGTAGCTCAGTGTAAAAGCCCTATACTCAATCCCCAGTACTACAATATTAGCAAAAAAAA
>PVJA010051409.1:0-12833 GCA_004027025.1 Myocastor coypus | reverse complement strand
AAGAAGAAGAAGAAGAAGAAGAAGAAGAAGAAGAAGAAGAAGAAGAAGAAGAAGAAGAAGAAGAATTGAAGAATTGAATATGTGGCAAGCACTGTGATAAGCGATAAGCGTTTCACAAACGTTTGCATTTTATCAGCATAAAAACATTTTAGATTATGGGCTATTGATAACTTACTGACAAAAATCAAAACACATTGCCGGAGATAGGGCACTTTAAATTCTTTTAATTAAGACAATGTTTGAAAATATTTCTGGGATACAATCTGGTGATATATATATATATATATATATATATATATATATATATGATAATGATATAGATAGATAGGTAGATAGATAGATAGTATGTGAGGGTATGTAATGATTATACCAGGGAAATTAAAATTTTCTTCATCTCAAAATTATAATACCTAGGTGTTAGGTATTTGGGACTGCTTTTTCCTAGTTCAAACCTACCCATATTCATACTATCCTCTGATCAACTCACATATGGTCACAAATCTACATTGCTAAGGTTATAGACTTCTTGCTTCCTAAGAATGTTTGGGAATATGATGAGCTTTTGTGAAGCTCACCAGCTGGCAAGCATAGAGAATGAGCTTCTTTTATCTGCAGGAATGTAGGGAGACAATATGTGTCCCAGATGACAGAAGAGATAAAATATATAACACTGTATGGTGTCTTTTATTCATTGCACCCACCTATATTGCCCTAAAGAAATGTCATCTGGGGAGTGGGGATATAGCTCAGCTGCATAAGTGCCTGCACGGCAAGGACAAGATCCTGAGTTCAATCCCCAGTACCACAAAATAAACAAACAGAGAAACAATGTAATCTAGGGGACATGGGTATAGCTCAGTGGCACAGTGCCCAGTTGTTCACTTCCCAGTACCAAAAAAAGGAAGTTAAAGCATGTAGTAGGCCAGGGATATAGCTCAGTGGCTTAGGTATCACACATACAAAAAGTAATCTATGAACACAGACATAGGAAAACTGGAACAGCACTGTTTATAATTTCATCAATGCTTAAACTATGTTGGAGGAAATACGCAGAACAATGATATAGTGGAGAAGCGTGGAGGTCACGTTGCTGACGTGAGTGCTTACACTGAGAACAGACAGTTGATCTAGCTTTAAGCTAATCATTACATTCATTACATTAATATAAATGCTTTTATGTTATGAAGCACTTAGAAGTACTAGTTCTTAACCTTTGTTTTTAGAGCAACAACTGATTCATAGTGGAATGAAGAAGGTGCATAGATTTTCCATACATTATGTGCTTGGTTTTAATGATTAATATTTCTTTTTTGCTGAGTATTTAAGTGGACTTGATATCATTAGTCTTTGGAAAAACAGAGATGTTTCTACTTAACATAGCTTATCATTTAAGAATCCATCATTTTAGCTGGGGATATAGCTCAAGGGTATAAGCACAAAGTCCCAAATTATGCAAAAAAGAGTTCATCATTTTAAAGCTAATGATGTAAAATCAACACGTATAAAATCTACATGGAAAACAGCAGGGGGCGCTCACAGGTTGGAGAGATTAAGGTTTAACTTCAGGGGTAGGACTCAGGACCTTGCACTTGCCAGGCAGGCACTTGTGCTATGGAGCGATCTCCCCAGCCCCAGAAATAAACTCCTTGAAGAGACATACGAGTGTAAGAAAAATGAAGTAAGCTTATTAGATGATATTTAATCATTAAATAATCAATGTATCAGTAATGCATTTAATATAAAATATATTTAATACATTAGATGATGATTATTGGATAATACTTAATTGAAGAAAAACATGTAGCTACAAAGAGTAATACAGCACAGAGCATGGCAAGAGACTGAAGTTTAAATGCACAATATCACCAGACATCAGGAAAATGAAACTTAATACTCTGAGGAAAGATCACCACATACTCACAAAAAGTGTTAAAATTCAAAAGATGCATAATACAAAGTCTTAGCAAAAATGTGGAATAAATAGAAAAGAATATTAGATGGAATCTTAAAAGTAAAAGTACTTGTAAAAACTTCGAAAAGATTAGGAAAAATACATGCCTCATGATCAAGCAATGTTACCTTAACCTATATATTCAATATTAATGCATATTTATGAATATAATAAGATATGTAAAGCAATGTGCATGGTAGCACGATTTATAATAGACTGAAATTTAAATAACAATATGTATTAAAAATAAATACAAAAATAATTTCTTGCATATTTATAGGTAGATAGTCATGAACTAAAACTACTTATCCAAAACAGATGATTTTTTTTCCACCAAATATAATGTCAAGAAAAGCAATCAGATGCTCAAGAATGCATTCTCCTTTGTGGGTGGCATGAATGTGGTGCTTGAGTGACGACTGCAGTGACCCTGGTGGCAGGCAGAAGGGACACAAAATACTGCGCTGTCCCTGAACCTAATCTCTGGTCATGTGAGGATACTTCTTAGCAGAAAACCAACATGCTACATATTTTAGGTTTTGTGCTTTTCTCTATTTTTTTAAAGTCCTTTTATTTATTTATTTTTACATTTTTATTTATTTATATTATGGCTGGCTTAACCTGTCCTGGGGATCGAGCTGGCGAAGCATGTGGTGACAGGGATCGAACTGTGGTCCCTGCGGTTGCCTAAACTTGCCTAAGTAGGCACTTTAGACTGCTGAGTTATCTTGCTGGCCCTTTTTCTCTATTTTGATAGAATTTTAAAAATCTATTCTAAAATTACACTGGATGATGGACTGAAACACTAAGTAGGCTTTGTTTCTTCATGTCAGGACAGTATTATTTTGCAAGGATAAAGTCTTCTAGATTGTTTTTCCTAGAGGCCTCTACCAGCCTCGCATTCCAGGGAAAGACCCAAGGGAAGGAGCCCAAGTAGCTAGGAACTTACACATAGGACAAGAGACTATAAAATGTATATTTCCTTGAAAGATAATCAATAGGGCCGGCCTGATAGCTTAGCAGACTAAAGCGCCTGCTTAGGCAGAGCACAGCAGCAGGGGGTGCGAGGGCCAGTGTGCTACGCTGGCCCCGCCCGCAGGGCATGCTGAGACCACAACTGAGACTGGGCATGGTGGTCCACACTCCTGTAATCCCAGCACTTGGGAGGATGAAAACAGGAAGAACATTACAAATCCGATGTATGTAGTGAGGCCCTGTAGACCCTGTCCTAAATACAAAGAGAGAGAGAGACAGAGAGAGAGAGAGAGAGAGAGAGAGAGAGAGAGAGAACCAAATCAACAGAAGTAATAAATTACAGAAGATGACCAAAAGTATTACAGATACTGAAATTATCCAATCACTAGAATTAAACAATGTTTAATCTATTTAAAGATTAGGAGGCAAGGAAGAAATTCTTTCAAAAGTCAACAGGCATATTTGAAAAAAAAAAAAATAACAGAATCTCTGAAAGTGAACATCTCATAATTGAAAGTAGCAACTTCCAATTATGTTAAACAACAGATGGAGCCCGTGGTAGGCTGAAAGCCTGAAGACATGAGTGAAACATCCAACATGTAACAGAAAACAGGAAAGACAAGTTAAGACAAGCCAGTGACACTCCCAGGTCAACGTAAGTCCTATTAGGGCTTGACAATGAGGAAATAAAAGGAGTGAGCAAAGGGCAATATTTGAAATGTTAGCTAAAATGTTAGCATCGCTTAACAAGACCCATTCACAATTGGAAGCCTAATTTTAAAGTTGTTTTTTTTTTTTTTTTTTTTTTTTTTTTTTTAACAAAAATAACATCACCACCTGTTGGACTGAAATTGTATTAACACACACACACACACACACACAGAGGAATGGAAAAGTACCCAGAAGGAAGCTGGAACATAGCATACTAGCTAGACTGAAGAGTGATTTCTTAAAAGGCAATTTAACGTTATCTTTGAAGTGCTAGGACAAGTAGCCTGCAACCTAGTAATGCATAAATAACGAAAATATCTCTCAGGACTAAGTACAAAAAGTAATTTTAAGGAAAAACAACATAGGAATTCTTTTCTAGGAATACTTGCTGTTGTATTTTTAGGAAAAAATCTCTGAGATGCAAAATAGAAAACTCAAAAGTCCACTGTTTTAAGTTATTCAAAGAAGAGTAAAGGTACTACTTAAACTTAACGTTTATTAATTATTTTCAAAAATTATTTAGGCTTATTACTAAAAATAATAAAACCAGAGTCTACAACTAAGTGGAAAAGCATAATGAGAAAATGTAGTCTCTGACCCAAAATAATAGGAGAAAAAAGATGAAAAAAAGCAAATATAAAAAAAATGGGAAGCCTAACATAACATTTGCAATATCATAACTAATCCTCTTGCTGAATGACTTACTATTTCTAATTAAAGCTCCTTTCAACAAATCTGAGAAAATAAATATTGCATATATATTCACTTATAATAGCTGAGCAACATTAGAAAGTAATAATGCAAATATAAAAAAAACCCTATTTTGTTTTGTATTTTAGGGACAGTCCACAGGGTGCTCAGGGTCTCACTACTAGATGAGACTTATAGTGACCCACCTCCTTACAGCCTCCCAAGAGCTGGGATCACAGGCACGGGCTACCACACCTAGTCTAAATTTTGGTCTCAGGGCACCCAGGGGATGGAGCCAGCACAGCAGGCACTTAAATTGACTGAGCTATTTGGCTGGCCAAAAAAACCTATTCTAAAGCACTTCTAAATAAATTTCAGAAAGCAAGCAGCCTAACAATGCATAAAATACTTAAAATCCATAAAACATATGTGCTTAACAACTAACAGAACTAAATCACTATTTTTTTTATTTAAAAAGGGCTAAAAGTAATGTACAATTTACCAAATACTATAGAAAACAGCAAAATAGACTGAGAAAATAAAGGAAGGGGAAGAAAGAAGAATTGTAAAAACAAATACTAATGATACAGAAAAACAAACACAATTACGGAAATGTAAAAACTAAACTTATTTGAATAGATTACCAAGGTAAGCAATTTGGTAAGAAGAGAGGGAGGGAGGGAGGGAGGGAGAGAGAGAGATAGGGATAGAGAAGATAATATTTTTTTAAATAAAAATGATGGAAAAATATGATAGTAAAAATGTCAAGATATCATTTACTTGAAAATAGTATAGAAACAGGCAATATAAATGAACGGACCATTTTCTGCCTATACTGATAGAAAAAATTGCAATCCATCTTGGAGAAAGTAAGCAGGCTTTTGTGAAAACTATGCGATCAGGCAAAAGGAAATGCAGAGAACAGTGTATGTCATGATCCTGTCAGGTGACAGGACACCTGAAAACATACTTTTCTCCCTATTACTTAAGAGTTTTTTTTTTCTTTCAGTTTTACTATAAAAACATAAAGCTAAGTACTAAACAATTACAGTGTAATTTAGCTACAGAAAAATGCAATTAGACTTATTTGTGATTGAAGTCAAAATAAAATGTGATTAAAAAGCAACTTAGCAAGTATTTCATTTGAATAAACAACATCCTTGTGGTTATCGAATGACAAAAACAAAATTCTGATTAATTTAGAAGATGAAATAAACTTTTAAAGATGTTTCTAGAGCAAGCATTCTAATACTAGTAAGTAAGGAATAGATTCAACATTAAAATTACAGAGATTTTTAAATCAAATCTGAATATTATGCTTCAACTATAATGTTGTATGAAACTGAAGATTAGTTCAGAAAATTGAAATGTGTTGCAAGAGCAATGGGAGTTTATAAACGCACCACAAGCATTGATGTAGTAGGTATGTGAAATGTTAAAACCATCAATCAACATTTAGAAGGAAAAGAAATGAACACTGTTTCTTAGGAGTAGATTATAACTAGGTTTCTTTAAAAAGCATTTATAATAAATCGGAGGATTAGTAAAAATTTTAAGATCTCACTCGCACGTGTTGCCTAGCATGTATGGTGGAATTGGCGACAGATTTTTAAAGTGAATTCACAGGAGAATATAAAACTCTTTCACAGGAAATTGAAAAGTATCACCATCAGCTTAGTTTCCAATTTCACTTAAGTATGAAAATGAACAGTAATTTTCAAAACATGTTTCTGGTGGGGGTTTGTTCATGAGCAAAGGGTGTTCAGTCAGTTCGATTTTCAACAAATAACATCATAAGAGGCTAGGTGACAACCACTTGGGGATCGACTTCGGAAACTTTCCCACATGATATTCGCAGGAACAATATAAAAACGTTGTATTTCTCCCCTGCGGGCTCAGTGCTCTGTGACCTATCTTTAGTAAGGTTTTCTGTTTTGTTTGTTTGTTTTTGTAAAATGTGGTCCTGTGAGGTCTGAACAGGCTTCAATCTGTCTCATCTATCCAAGCTTAACTTCTAGTTTGAGTTACATATTCTCTGAGTCTTTGGTTTCGACTCAGAGGTAAGAAAACAAGAACTGAAGCTTTGGTAAAAATTTGCTCTCTCCCATCCTGTGTGAAAATCAACTCAAAATGGATCGAATGCTAAAAGGAAGACCTAAATTCTGAAAGTACGGGAAGGAAACAGGAGGCAGGAGGGAAATGTGTCAGGACAGTGGTAGAGGCAATGATACATATATATATATATGTATATATATATATATATATATATATATATATATATATATATATACATATATATATATATATGTGGAAATCCAAAACACAGGAAGTGAAAGCAAAGCTGCTGCATGGAATTCAGTCAGAGTAACTTTCTATACAGCAGCGGATGGGGGACAGCGGAAGGAAGGTGGAAAATAGTGGTTAATCTGGGAAAATCACAGGCAAGCCCATTCATAGGCACAATGTTTTTTTAAAAAAATAACAACAGATTATAAAATGCATGTGTTTAGATTTTCTAATGTGTTAGATACCAAGTCTTTCTCTCCTGGAAGGAGAAGTAGAGGTTGAGTGGCTGAGGGGTGCCCCTGACCCTTGCATCCCCACACTCCCCTGCTCCGACTAAGGTTGTGTGTGCACCCATAACTAGTCCACGGTCACTATGTGATCGGCCTACCCTGGCCTGCTGCGTGTCAGACCTGTGAATATCTCTTACCTAACAAGTTGTATGCAGGAAGCCACCGCGAGTCAGCAAAAAGCTATTTTTCAGGCAGACCTAATTAAAAAGATGATGGAAAGATGAAAGAACAAGAGGCAAAGGTTTTGAAGTGTCTCTCCAATCGTACTGCGAGCATTTCAGTGCCACTGAACTAAGAAAACCAGAACTCCAGACACACAGAGGTAGGCCTCATCTTTTGTGAAGGGCATAACATTGCATTTCCTACTTCAAAGGGATGGAAGCTGGAAAGCTAATATTCACTCAGACATCAGTTGATCTGAGGTAGATTGAGGAACATCTGTTTAAAAGAAATTAGATTTCTGTTCAAGACCAAAGATTTTTTTTTCAATAAAAATCTTATTTTTTGTGGGAGAACAGTGTCACTGGATATACAAGTATGAAGGACAAAGAAAGAATGATGCTTTTATTTTGAGAAAGGAATTAGATGATATCCTGTTTAAAAAGAAAAAAAAATGTCAAAATATAAAAATCAGAGATTATATTTGACTTTACAGTTTAGATTACTTTGGTCATTAATACTCGACCATGGTACATGTAGATTCCCAAGTATAAATGTGTTCTATGAAAAAAAATGATGGTACAAAGGGCAAAGTATTCATTATAAATAATAAGTAAACTTGTATTGGCTCCTCAGGGCAGTATTTTTTTTTTAAATAATTAATGCCTGAATTGTGAGTATAGCTGTTCACATACTTGTTAAATGTGCTTAATTTGATTCTTTTATCTCTTTGACTAAATATATCCTTTCAAAATTATTGAGAGGAACTTGCTCAAAAGATTTATCCAAGTTTGGAAATATTTCACAATTCTGTACCATATTAAGATGGGAATTAAAAATGACCTCAGGAATATCATTAACCAAGGCCAGCCAAATAGCTCAGTGGATTAAAGCACCTGCAAGCAAGCACAGGGACCAGGGGCTCAATCCCTGGGCCTGCCTGCCAGTCCCACCCCCATAGAGCACTGAGACCGCAATTGGGACTGGGCATAGTGGCGCACGCCTCTAATCCCAGCTCTTGGGAGGCTATAAACAGCCAGATCACTATGAGTCCAATCTAGTAGTGAGACCCTGAGCACCCTGGAGACCCTTCCCTAAAATGCAAAGAAACAAACAAACAAACAAAAAGGAATATCATCGACAAAAATAGCTTAGTATATCATTGAGATATTGGATTACTTGACTTCCCAGGAAAATATTAGATAATATTAAGTCTGCACATCAATATTTCAAAGAGAAAATATTGCGTAAAATGAATAAAACCCTGTAAAACTAGAGCCAGTGAGGAGGTAAAAGAGGATGAGGACCTTGAAGATTCAAGACATTAAATGGTGGCTACAGTGCCCCCACACCATGGTCAGGGCACTGCCACCTGCATTTCCCTGTACCATCACGTGTGTCGCAGAGCAAAAATTCCCTTGAGTTAGTAAAATGTGAAGACTTCTCTTGAAAGAAGACTTTCATACTGCTCCAATGTGCCAACACACACAGACTTGAGGAAACACCATGTGAAGAGGAAGTGCTGTGAGGGGAATAGCTTATTGCCTGGTGGAGACATACAAACGTCTCAGTGTGTACTGTTGGCTTTCACACAACACCTTCCATCTTTCAGAAGTGAGCCATGAAGAAGCAAGGTTTGGACTCTGTAAGAGAGACTTAGATTTAGTTGTAAAGGAAAACCAAAGCTCCAAAATCATCCACTAGCGACAAAGAGTTTCCAGAAAGTTTATGAAACAAGGATGTGCTAGTGCCTACTATTTAATTATGCTGCTGAATTCAATGAAAGGTCTATTATATGTTAAACAAAATCACTAGATAGACTAAGCTGTTGGCACAGGCTTGTAAGCCACAAAACCAGGAAAGCATTTGTGTTTTAAAATCCACAATCCAGTCCATCAGCTCCTCTTACCAGAGGTAGAGATCATTTGGAGTCAGCCCAGGGATCCTAATTTTGCTGATGGCTAGAGAAAACATTAGTTTTAGCCCATCAAGTACTTTCTAGGGCTGGGGAGATTGCTTGGCAGTCTAAGAACCTGCTTGACAAATTCAAGGGCTGGGTTCGAAATAATTATACTTATAGCATTCAAACTTACTCAATACAATGGCAACTAAAGTGAACAGCAAAATTAGGACCATTTTACAGTCCCTACTGCATGCCATGCTGGACCAGGAACTTCAAGGGTGTCACGCAGGCCACTGAAACCAAGCATGATGGCATGCCCCTGCAATCCCAGTGCTGGGGAGGCTGAGACGGGATGATAGCATTGAGTCTGAGCTGCATAGTGAGACCCTGTACCAAATTAACCAATTAATGACATTAATTAGTGCCATTGAAAAATGTGTCCAAGATTGATACACTTAACTCAATTAAAGAGTGACTTGGTAGCTAGTGATTAAACAAATTTTAGAAAGTGTTCTTCATTGCCGAATAAACTCACTTTATCCCTTAGTAATTTTGTGGCTTTGGGACAGTTATGCTATCTTTATGCATTGCAAGTTCTTCATCAGCAAAATGCTAAGAAGACATATATCAATGTATAAAAATGAATTAAAGGTAAGCGGTTTGGGTAAAGGGTAAGCGCTAGGGTGAGGAGGGATGTTCTGTTGTAGAGCACATGCCTGTCGTGTGTAAGGCCCTGGATTAAATATGTGGCACTAGAGACGAAAGCAACAGGAAAAGGAACAAAACACTAACTGTCTAATCCATTGTACATCACTCAGCAAATGTCCAGGACTAGAGCAGTATTTTTACAGAAGAACCAAGAAGCAATAATAATTACATTTCTAGCATTCAAACTTACTCGATACAATGACAACTAAAGTGAACAGCAAATTAAGACCATTTTACAATCCCTTGTTTAAGACCATTTGTCTGGCAAGGAATCATTTGAGAGAGAGTTTATACAGGCTGCATGAGGTCGTGGGTCTCGTGTCGTCCCGGCTTCACCAGAAACGCTTGAATTTACACGTGTGCCCATCTCTGACTTCACATGCGCACATCACCATGCAAGGTTAACCTATCCTCAACATTTTCTTTGGAAATTCTTCATGTATGATGTTCATTTCTTTTAAACTTCATGGTTATGGAGAAATGAGAAAAACTAGTGACGTGCTTGCTTGATTTAATATAATTTTGCTTATAAAGAAAAGAAACAATGTTTGGCTAAAAGATTATCTTTTCCCCCCAAAAATTATTTATTTATTTGCTACAGGGTTGTTATATGCAGCTCAGAGTCATAGTGATCCTGGTGTCTCAGCCTCTCCAGTGCTGGGATTACAGACACATGCCACCACCCTCGGTTTCAGGGCCAGCACAGTGTACCTGAAGTTTCAAGCCTGGCTGGCATGTGGTGTTGGGGATGAAATCTGGATCCCTTTACTTGCCAGGCAGGTGCTTAGACAACCAAACTATACTCCCAGCCCAAGTTTATCTTATTTTAGTACATATCACATGAATTCAAATGTTATAGAAAATATACTTCATTCCCATTCTACCAGCTTTAATTTTCTGCAAAATGCATTCCACACTCTGAAAGTCATTCATGTGGCTGTGGCATAAACAATGGTATTATAATCTTAAGGTAAGTTACAGTACATGTGATGATTGAAAATGCCATCCCAAGACCAAGTCCATTGACTTAGTTATTACAGGCCACCTGCCTTAGTCACCGTTTGAGCTTGTTCTCAACCCTGGGGTCTTTGGCTATCACTGAGTCTCCTGAGACCATAGCTGACCCAGGTACAGGTGACCTTAAGGGTAGCTACATGTGTCTGGGTCATCAAGCTTTACTGAGCTATGACTTCTGCACAGGCAAAATGCGCCTCAGAGGAGCACTGCTCACAGAGGGTTACAGCAATCTCACGAGTGAGAAGACTTGGGATGCACAGAGCAGGGCCTGCTTGACAGCGGGAGGCTGAAAGCCTTGGGTGTTGTCATTCTGTAATTCACACGTGACTGGAGAGCAGGCTGCGGAGGACAAGGCCGTGGCAGTGACCGGTCAAGCTTTTTTATTTTCAGTAGAATTTTATACCTTTAAGGTTTCTGTTAAAAATAAAATGATAACACCATCAATAATAGTGAAACTGGGGAACACAGATCTCCCCTAACAATTAGGATAGCTAAAGGCATTAGCTAACACAAAAGTAGTTAAAGAAATTTACTCTTTGATGTTTTCCACTTCCATTAAAATGTGCCTAATAGTTTTATGAATGCCTTGTTATTCTGGTCAGTATATTTAATAAGCTTAATGTTCAAGCATTCTGATGGGATGTGCTGGGGCTGGGGAGATAGATCAGAGGTCTAAGTACCCGCCTGGCAAGTACAAGGACCTGGGTTACATCCCCAGTAGCACATGCAGTGACAACCCCAGAACCCCAGGCATTTTGGACCAGCCATTGAAACCAGCCATGGTGGGGCACACCTGAAATCCCAGTGCTGGGAAGGCTGAGATAGAGAGATCACTATGAGTCAGAGTTGCGTAGCAAGACCCTTTAGCAAATAAATAAAACATTAAAAAAATTGGATGTACTAGACCTTGGCTTTATTAACTCACGATTTTGCCTTAGTGATTAAGTTCATCTTACTGGAGTAAGTCAGAATGCATTATTTTATTAGCAGCAAGGCAGTGATGCCAATTTTATAAAACAAAATGATGTTTGTTTACAGTCATCTTTCTTTAAGAAGATGCAACAATAAAGCTTGCTTGGAATTTTTGCTGTTAGAATAGCCCTTGACCCCTATGGAAGAATTCAGGTGAAAACAATGAATACAGCATGGGAATTCTTGTTATGTCCATACAGAATTTGGCAGCATGACGCTGGTCTAGCAGGAGACGGACCAGGGCAGGATTGCGTATATCTAGGGTCTCATCTATCAGCTTAAGAAGACAGAGCTAAGAGCCCCAAACCATCAGTGAGCAACTCCAGGCAGTTTGAGGTCAACCTATGGTAGCATTCAGGAGTCCAATAAAAAATAACAAAGAAAGAATTGAAAAGGCAGTAATCACAGAGCACTTCTCGGCCGAAGTGAGAGTGCCTCTGAGCTTTGAACCCAGGGTGGAATCTCTGTAAGCCACCTATGTCCGAAGCAGGAATGAGACTCCTGACTGTAATTTTGCCAGAGCCACATTTCTGCTTTGTGGTTTCTGCTGCATTTGAGTTTGCTCCATACTATTACTTATTTTAAAAAAAATTCTAAAATAGATTATCTTTAAAAGCCAAATACCTCTGTCTAAAGCAACTTTATAGCATTACTGTACTTGATGAAAAGTTGGTACCACTGCGATAAGAAAACATAGGGAAATATATCTGAAAATAAATAAAACATAAATAGAAAAACCTTATCAGCTCTTGCCTATACAATTCCCAATACTTTGGGATAAAGGGCAGTCTTGTCACTGTTTAAATACATCTCCTGCTTAGGCAGAGAGCAGTGACTTGGGGTTCCATTCTCAGGGTGCTCTGCCAGCCCTGCCTACCAGGCATGCTCAGATGGTGATTGAGACTGGGTGTGGTGGCACACGCCTGTAATCCCAGCACTTTGGGAAACTGAAAACAAGGGGATCACTCCAAGTCTGATTTATGTAGTGAGACCCTGTAGTTCCTGTACCCTGTAGACCCTGGCCTAAGTACAAAAACAAAACAAAAAAGAGAAACATAAAACAGATCCTCAGTAAGGATTAAGAACTGTTAGAGAGTCAGGGAGATAGATTGGCAGTCTAAGCATTTGCCTGGCAAGCACAAGGGCCCAGGTTCATTTCTGTGTACCACAT